>MU226596.1:1883983-1905157 GCA_018584345.1 Thuja plicata
TATATATATATATAAGATACTTTTTTTTAATCTAAAATGCACAGTTGTAGAAGTGTAAGTAAGGATACACATGCGAATATGAAATGGCAAATTGATTAAAATATTGAAGAAGTATACAGTATAACAAAGTCTCTATTGGAAATATATAATATTCCCAATGAGTGAGAAGGGGGGGGTGAATCAGGAACCAATAAAACTTGATCTTCTTTATCCATAATTAGATGGTCTGATCTCTTTGCATACATAGAACTAAAAGTAAAGAATCATACATAACACATAACACAATATTTGGTTACTGAGAAACCTTCCAAATATAAAGTAAAACTGGGGTGGGGATGATAGCCACAAAATTTAATACTACAGTATAAATTTATCTTGTTAGAGATTACAATGACCACTTCTGATGGCCTGCCCTATTAGGAGCATAGAAAGGATTGTTAGGTCTACCTTGTTAAAGGATTTAGTACAAAGCAATAAGTAATGCAACTTTGTTAAGAGATTTAGAAAAAGGTCTGTTAGGTCCACCTAGTTAAAGGATTTTTTTTTATCCACCTATTAGAATGAACTAGTAGATGATCTTCTTTGTGCAACTATGCTTTGTTGAATGAGATCCTTTTGAATATAAATAATCACCTGAATGTGATAGATGAGACTCTGTTGTCCTAAATTCTTCTTTAATCTTTATCAATCTGCCATTTGTATGTCTTCCACTCTCACTATGGTTCCTTAAACTATTAAAATTTGGATAAACAAACTATCTTACACATATATCTTATCCAAACAAATAACTCTACAAGTCGGCTTGAATTAGACAAAATGATATTAATCAATATGTGCAAAGTCGGCTTCAAACTGTCACTCGGGTCCAAAAGTCTACTTGGGTGATAAAATGATACTTAGATGATACTGCTAATCACTGGGTTCATACTGATCACTCAGGCAATGCTGGTCACTCGGGCAACATTGATTACTCAAGAAACACTGATCACTCGGGTTACATTATACTTGTTGGCCCGGTCAACATTAGATGACTAAGTGTTTTGACACTAATTGAAAATATGTCTTTCCATAAGGTCTACAATCTCCCCCTTTGGCATTAGTGACAAAAACACTTATCATTGATCTCTATTTCTAATATGTCAAAACTCCCCCTTTTTGTCTACTCGGGTTTTGACACTTGCGGTACTGCTCAGGTCCAACTGACTCTGTTATTTTTTCAAAATTATTTATGTAATGTATATCTTCTTTTCTACTCAACTGTACATGTGTTTCCTCAATGTATATACATGATGACATGTAACTGAATGAATGAGTTGATAATCATGCAAGACATTAAATTAGTTAATATATTGTATTGTCATTGATGTCAACTTGATATCATCTGTACGGTCATATACATAATGGCAAAGACTTTAAAGAATCAAAGGAACCAGGGTTATGCTTTTAGAAATGCATAAAATACAAGTATTCACTAAGTGACAAACAACAATGATGGAGTGCAAACCATCGATAAAGGAAAAGAAGAATAGTCACAGTGATACCCAATGATCAAAAGTATAGTGTTGCCCGACAAACAAAAACCACAGGATGCCTGACAAGCTAAAGACAGAGTTGCCCGACGAGTAAAAATCCAATAATGCTTGATGGATAGAGATCTTGAAGATAATTGGAGTCTCACCGATGAAACTATCAGTTGTCACTAAGGACTAACTGCAAAGGTGGCCAATGGAATAGAGAGTTCAAAAAATGACAACATATCTAGTTGGAAAGAGCTAAAGATAGACTTAAGTGGTTGTTTTCTTTGTTTTGTTTGACTAGAGTTAAGTGATTGATTTAAAGATGATTTGTACAGTTGGAAAGAAGATAACTATGTGACAAATCAGGAGTTACGCTTTAAATCTAATTGGCTGGATTGTTTTTCATGCCAAGAATCAAGAATCAAGAATCAAGAATCAAGAAATAATGAATATCATGTCTATATAAGAGACAAACTTAATTCATTTACGAATGGGATTAAGGGGAGTAAATAGAAAGAGGATGATGAAGATAAACTGATGAAGAACAACTTCATATAGTCCTTATCAATCAAGCTGGAGGAGAGCCAAGGAATTCTATAGACATTGACGAATAGTGAGCACAACATCACAGAGAAAAAAGTGTGGAGAACAAAGGATTGAATTGATATATTGATTAGAGAGGTAATGTACTTAAATAGATCTAAAAATCTGCAATTCAAAGTTGCAATATGAATAGGTCATAGTGTTTCAGTATAACCATTGAACCATCAAGTCTCTTAACCGAGCATGACTTAAAAGTATTCTATATATTGAGGTACATCCCAAGGAGTGCCAAAAAGGTTGATTCATGAAAGTAGCATTGGAATTTCCCAATACCTATTGACAATCTAAGAAGGAGGTTGATTCAAGGATGGTAGAAATAGATTCCTAATACTAAGTGACAACCTCTATGTATAAAATCCTCTAACAAGGTCATACTTAATAGTGTGTTTATAACCTTTAACATGGTTGGCTCCTAACAGGGCTCACTTCAGAAGAGTGAAAATTTGGGGTACCGGTCTCAATGGTTTTTCCCTTAATAGGGTTTCCATGTTAAAAATTCATGTGTTATATGTGTATGATTCATTTCTTTACTATTTTGTATCTGACATAGTTAACACTGGATTGATCGGTATCCTCTACTTATTTACTAATTTTTGGTAAATAGTTATACTGCTTATCGGTAAACAAGAAAGAATAAGGATTGATAGAGAACATCGACAGACCATGAAATCATTATTAGTATTTCATGGAATACATCTTGTAGGGACATAATAATTTGAGGTTTATTGATTGGTGGTTAAGTTTGAAGGATAAATTTTTGAGGCCACTGATTCACCCCCNTCCCCCCCCCCCCCCCCCCCCTCTCTCATTTATTACTAAAAATTGGTATCAGAGTTTGTGTGCTTAGAAAGGAAGGTTTCAAGACCTAAGTCAAGATCACAAGATGAATAGACAAGATGTACCCAGGTTTAACAAAGACAACTTTGCTTCATGGAAAAGCAGGATAAGACTCCACTTACCAAGTATTGGTAATGATGTTACTCAATTCCTAGACACTAAATATGTGTTGCCCATAGGAGTATTGATAGTAAATCAATTGAGAGAGAAGCTTGAGCACAATTTCATGGTCATAAAGCTTTCTTCCTCACTCTTTGATGCTAAATTTGAAGATGTCAAAGATTGCAAAACTGTAAAGAAGATGTGGGACAAACTGAAGCTTGTACAACAAGGTGATACAAATGTTCTGAGAGCCAAGGTAGAAAGCCTTAGAGGAAAGTTTAATGATCTCAGAATGAAAGAAGGAGAAAACATCACATAGTACAACAAAAGAATCAAAGAAGTAGTCAACTCCGTATGAGGATTTGGAGGTACACTTGAAGAGGAGACAGTGGTAGGTAAAATCTTAAGAACCTTAGTGCCTTTATATGCTATTAGAGTTTCTGCCATTCAAGAAATGAGAGCAGTACAAAACAATGCAGTTACTCTTGATAGTTTAATTGGTAAACTGATTTCATTTGAGATGAATAACTTCTATAATAGTGTCTTACCAAACTTAGAGTTTGCATATAAGTCTTCTATGAGAATAAGAAAATCAGGTCATAGACACACATCTAGAAGAGATGGTGAAAGTGAAATTGAAGAAGAAGATCTAGATGAAATAGAAGCACTTATGGCTAGAATAATGCAGAGAGGAAAAGGTAAATGCAAAGGAAAGTTACCACTTGTATGCTTTAATTGTAAAGAGATTGGACACTTTACTATAAGATGTCCTAACAAAAGAAAAGATGATAGAGTTAATGATAGGTTTTTTGAGAAGAAATCTGATAGAGGTGATAACAAGGATTACATAAGTTACCAACAATCAAAAAGAAGAGATACCCGAGACTACAAGGACAAAGGTAAGAAAGACATCTACCTAGTTTGTTGAAAAGATGAAGATACTGACACCAAACCTGATGAAGACATCGAGATGTTATTTGTGGCTGTGAAAGATGATTCAAATGAAGAAGAAAGGTATGTAGAAACTGCAGTCATATCTAATGTTAGCAAGAATGACATCTAGATCATAGATAGTGGCTACACTCACCATATGACTGGTGACAAAGAAAATTTTAACACTTTTGAGTATTATAATGGTGGTATAGTAAGAATTGGTAATGATACACCTTGTCAAGTTGAAGGTAAAGGAACTATAATGTTGAATAACCTGATTAAATGTTAAAATGCTTATTGGGTAAAAGGATTGAATTATAATCTATTGAGTGTTTCTCAGTTGAATAATTCAGGTCACAGAGTAGCATATCTTTAATGAATCAGGAAGATTGATTGGTACCAGTGAACAGACAAAAGGTAACCTATTCTATCTGAATGATACTAACACCACTTATTTAATGGCTAGAAATGAAGACATATGGTTGTGGCACAAAAGAATGTGCCATGTATATTTTGACAACATGATGAAAATAAGCAGAAGAAGAAATGTAAGAGGCTTACCAATGATGACAAAGCCCGACAAAATCATGTGCAAGAATTGTCAAAAAGGTAAAATGACAAAGTCTAGTTTCAAAAGTGAAACCCATACATCTGATGATATTCTAGAATTAGTCCATGCTAATCTACATGGACCAATGAGGACAAAGAGTTATTATGGAGAAAGATATTTGATTATCTTTGTTGATGATTACTCTAGAATGATGACATTTATGTTTCTAAAAGATACATTTGAAGCATTCAAGATGTTTAAATGGTATAAGGCTATGGTAGAAAAACAAAGTGGTAATGATTTGAAATGCTTCAGATCAAATAGAGGAGGAGAGGTTATATCAGATGAATTCACTAACTTCTACAATGAGCATGGTATAAAAAGATAGGTTTCTACACCAAGAACACCACAACAAAATGGGATTGCTGAGAGAAGGAATTGATCAATAGTTGTTTGTGCTAGAACACTAAAGATAGAGAAAGGAATCACCCAAGTCTTCTAGAGGAAAGCTGTTAGTACTGCTATCTACACACTAAACATAGTACAATTGAAGAAGGACACAAAGAAGACACCCTATGAGCTATGGTATGGTAAAAAACCCAATGTAAGTTACTTCAAGATCTTTGGTAGTCAATTTTATTTCTTAAAAGATGATAGAAATGGAAAGCTTGATGCCAAGAGTGATGAAGGTATCTTTCTAGGGTATTCCATCAAGAACAAGGCTTATAAATGTATTATCAAGGGTTCTAACAAAATTATTGAAAGTGAAAATGTAAAGATAGATGAATTTAAAGAAAAGAATGAGATGGAAAGCACAAGAGAACTAGAGGACTACAAAAAGTTTGTATATTGTGAAGAACCCAACACTCTTCTTGAGAAATAGTGCTTAATTCTAGAAAAATAGAATGTTGCAATCGACGGTGAGATTGCAATTACCAACAGTTAGAATAATGATCAAAATAGTGTGCAAGGTGATGAAGAACAGAATGAAGAACAAAATAATGATCAAGCTGATACACAAAGGGTTGTACCTATACTTGCAAGATATGTAAGAAGGAACCATCTAGAGATCCAGATCATAGGAGATAAGAAAGTTGGTACAAGAACAAGAAGTAAGTCTCTAAAATCAAGTTGTTTAATTTGTGAGTTTGAGCCAAAATCTATCAATGTTGCACTTGATAATGAAGAATGGATAAGTGTTATTAATGATGAGATTGAGAAGATTGAGAAGAACAAGACATGGTCAGTTGTGCCAAGACCAGATGACAAGAATGTCATCAGTACTAAATGGATATTTAGGAATAAGCTGAATGAGAATGGAGGAGTCACAAGAAACAAAGCAAGACTAGTATGCAAGGGGTATGCACAAGAGGAAGGTATAGAATATGGAGAGACCTTTACACCCATTGCCAGGCTAGAAGGTGTAAGAATACTACTTTATTATGCTTCTTATAAAGCATTCAAGGTATACCAGATGGATGTCAAGTCAACATTCCTAAATGGAATACTTGAAGAAGAGGTATACATTGAGAAACTAGAAGGGTTTGTCGATCTAGAAAAGAGAAACATGGTATGTAGACTTCACAAAGCCTTGTATAGATTAAAACAAGCTCCTAGAGCCTGGTATGAATGACTTCATTCCTATCTTATAAGTATTGGATTTGTAAGGACTAGTGAAAACAATAAATTTTTTTTGAAGGAAGATACTGATGCTAACAATTTGATTGCTGAAATATTTGTTGATGAAATCATATTTGGAGGAAATGATATGCTATTCAAATAATTTGCTAATGAGATGAGAAAAGAGTTTGAGATGTCTATGTTTGGAGAGATCAAGTTCTTTCTTGGTCTACAAATCATTCAACAAAGTGAAGGTATTTTCATTATGCAGTCCAAATACATTAAAGAGGTCCTAAAAATATTCAAGATGGAAGATTCCAAACTAGTTGGAACACTGATGGCTACTAGATGTAAGTTGACAAAGGAGGACAAGACAGCAAAGTTAAATCAAAATTTGTAGAGATCAATGATTGGAAAAATCATGTATGTTGTACACACTAAACCAGATATTGCACATGTAGTAGGAATAATTGCAAGATTTTCTTCTAACCCGAGAGAGTCACATATGACTACTATGAAAAGAATCCTAAGATATCTGAAGAATACTAAGGAATATGGCTTATGGAATAAAAGAGAAGGAAAATTTGAACTTAAGGTGTTTATCGACGCTGATTGGGCTATAAATCTTGATGACCAAAAGAGCACAACTGGAGGAGAATTCTTTATGTGTGAAAAACTTGTCACATGGATTAGAAAGAAGCAAGGATGCATCTCTCAGTCTACTGCAGAAGCAGAGTATGTTGTTGCTGCTACAAATTTCTCAAATATTGCGTGGATCAAACAGTTGCTAGAAGGTATGCATATGAAGATCTTAGAACCAATGATTATCTATTGTGATGAAACTAGTGCAATAAATATTTCTAAGAATCTAGTCATGCATGCCAAGACTAAACACATTGCCATCAAGTATCAATATTTGAGAGAAAAAGTTCAAGCAAAGGAAGCGACACTTGATTATGTGCAATGTAAAGAATAATTAGCTGATATCTTCACCAAGCCACTACCCAATGATACATTTGAGTACTTGAGAAAGAGACTTACAGTCAAACCCTTGTTTGCCAGTCAGTAAAAATACTGAAGGCTACATCAGCCTAAATATTACTAGAATATCATACATGTTGATGAAACCAAAGAGATGAACTTCAAAGCTACATCTATATACATATAGGTATATATCAAAACCGAGCATGAGAGCATATTGATGTATTGCTAATGGATAAGGGAAAAATCAAGGAATATATTTTGGATGGAGAAAAATGATTGTTTGACATGAATATTAGATATTTGTTATATTTGTTTGGCATTTTTGTCAAAGGGAGAGAAATTATCCATATTATCACATTACTCCAACAGGGAGAGATTATATCCTTAGGGAGAGAAATTGTATGGAAAGATTATACAAAGGGAGTGTTGCTGACAAGAGAAAAAGACATCAAAAGAGAAGATCAATCAAAAGATAAAAATTAATAAGAGAAGAGGACACAACACATCAGAAGACAAAGACCTGGAAGAATAAAATCTAAGATAAAATAGAGCTTACCGATGGTCAAACATTTATCGGTTAATAGAACAAAAATATTGGTAGTTTGATGAATCTCAACTGTGGTATTTCATATTGTAGTAGAAATAGTATAGTGTGATAATATAGTATGTTTCCATCAATGCCAAAGGGAAATATTGATGGCATGTAACTGAATGAATGAGTTGATAATCATGCAAGACATTAAATTAGTTAATGTATTGTATTGTCATTGATGTCAACTTGATATCATCTGTACGGTCATATACATAATGCCAAATACTTAAAGAATCAAAGGAACCAAGGTTATGCTTTCAGAAATGCATAAAAGTCAAGTATTCAATAAGTGACAAACAACACTGACAGAGTGCACACCATCGGTAAAGGAAAAGAAGAAAAATCATAGTGATACCCGATGATCAGAAGTATAGTGTTTCTCAATGAAGCAAAACCACAGGATGCTCGATGAGCTAAAGACAGAGTTGCCCGACGAGTAAAAATTCAATAATTCCTGACCGACAAAGATCCCAAAGCTAACTAGAGTCTCACTGATGGAGCTATTAGTTGTCATCAATGACTAACTACATAGGTGACTGACAGAATAGAGAGTTTAGAAAATGAAAAATTATCTAACTGGCAAGAGCTACAGATAGACTTAACTAGTTGTTTTATTTGTTTTATTCAACCAGAGTTAAGTGATTTATTTAAAGATGACTTGTATAGTGGGAAAGAAGATAACTATGAGACAAATCAAGAGTTATGCTTTAAATCTAATTGGCTAGATTGTTTTTCACGCCAAGAATCAAGAATTAAGAAACAATGAATATCATGTATATATAAGAGACAAGCTTAATTAATTTATGAATGTGATTAAGGGGAGTAAATAGAAAGAGGATGCTGAAGAGAAATTGATGAAGAACAAATTCATACAGTCCTGATCAATCAAGCTGAAGGAGAGCTAAGGAATTTTGCAGACACCAATGAATAATGAGCATAGTATCACAAAGAAGAAAGTGTGGAGCACAAAGGATTGAATTGATATAATGATCAGAGAGGTAATGTACTTAAATAGATCTAAAAATCTACAATTCAAAGTTGCAATATGAACAGGTCATAGTGTTTTAGTATAACTATTGAAGCATCAAGTCTCTTACCCGAGAAGGACTTAACAGTCTTCTATATATTGAGGTACATCCCAAGGAGTGCCAAAAAGGTTGATTCATGAAAGTAGCATTGGAATTTCTCGATACCTATTGATAGTCTAAGAAGGAGGCTGATTCAAGGATGGTAGGAATAGATGTCCGATACTAAGTGACAACCTCTATGTATAAAATCCTCTAACAAGGTCACACTTAAAAGTGTGTTTGTAACCTTTAACAGGGTTGGCTCCTAATAAGGCTAGCTTTAGAAGGGTGAAAATTTGGGGTACCAGTCTCAGTGGTTTTTCCCTTAATAGCATTTCCACATTAAAAATTCATATGTTATGTGTGTATGATTCATTTCTTTACTATTTTGTATCTGACATAGTTAACGTTGGATTGCTTAGTATGCTCTGCTTATTCACTGAGTTTCAGTAAATAGTTATACTGCTTATCGGTAATCAAGAAAGTATAAGGATTGATAGAGAACACTGACAGAGAATTAAATCATTATTATTATTTCATGGCATACATCTTCTAGGTACATAATAATTTGAGGTTTATTGATTGGTGGTTAAGTTTGAAGGATAAACTTTTTAGGCCACTGATTCACCCCCCACCCCTAGTTATTTCTAACAATACAATTATATTTCCCCTTTTTATGCCATGATATTTCCCCCTTATTTTTGACAAAAATGCCAAAAGTGGTAGCTATAAGGTTATTCTAGAATATGATAGAAAATCACTATGTACCTTCAAAATTTGAGACAAAGTGTTGTCCCAATTTTCCTGTAGTACCTTCATGATGTGCAATTCAATCTGTAGCTTTGCTAACAACTCTATCATTAGCTCTACAACTGAGAAACTATTTTCATGAATGAGTGTCTTGGCATGTGTGATGCATTTCTACATTGCATTCATGTGTGGTAGAAGTTGTCTCTGTATTGTTGTAAGTGACTCTCTAGTCATTTCTTCTTCTCTCAATAACTGAGCTTACAGATCAATTAGATACTTGATCTTCAAGAAGTGAGCTGAACTAGTGCTTGGGTCAAGTGCTAACTGCCTTGCACTTTCCTTCATCTTTGTATCAATCTTTACTATCTTGTCCTTGATCTCCATATTAAAGTTAGAATTATCAATTAAATTTACAAATAGTGCTACCACATTGGTCATGGTGGTTCCTAGAGTGCATATAACATTTGTGAGCTACACCTGGTTGATTGCAATCTTCTTTGAAAATTTTTCTAGAACCTTGTTTTCAAACTTCTTTTTTTCCTTCTCAAGTAACTTTTCTTGACCATTCATTTATGTGTTGAATTTGTGGACAATGTCAACAAGTTGCTCCATTATTGAGTCACTCTCATTGACTGCAATCTGCAATGCATTTACAAATATGTTTTTGACATCTTCAAGTACTTTGTTTCTTTGCCTTTCCTTCCGGAGCCTTTTTGTGTAGCTCTTTTCTTCCTAAGTTCTAATATAACCATCTACTCTACAGATAAGGTGAATGGACCCCAATTTGGAATCATAATTTCTTCATCAAGATCTATCACATCAATATTCACTACTTTCTCCTTTCCTTTTATTTTAGGACTTAGTGAAGGAACAATCTCCTTACCTTTAGCTTCCTCATATTTTACCTCAGTATTCAATCCCATTAAGTCATTGACCTTTACTATACCAATTGTTGAATCAATGTTAACCGAAGAATCAATACTGGTTGTAGAAATGTCTACCTTGTCCTTTTGTGACTCAAGTATGCTTGGATTAGTAGTGAGTAGAGCCTATAGCTCAGTTCATACTTGTTCAAATGTGGATTCTATAACCTTGTCCTTTCACAGAGATAATATGTTATGGATAGGTGATTGGGGAAGTGATGCCATAACCTCTACTACAGTCTGCTCAGCATTGGACTCTTCAATAGTCTATACCTTAGGTAATGTATCATCATTTGTCTATTTTGGAGGGTTTGTGCTTGGTACTTCTTCCTTATCATCTTCTTTTACTACAAATATTGCTTTCCACACTATTATGGCATGTTGAACTACATCATTTATCTTCTTGTTCAATATTTGGAAGGCCCTGAGTATGGGAGTGTGCTTGTTTTCATATTTACTCATGGACTCTTTTACTTCTTTGCTCTTCATAGAAGGCATGACTTTCCTTAATGTTTGTTCCCTTATGTCCCTTTCAGTTTGGACTACATTAATCCAAGGAATAGAAACTCCCTTGAATAAATCTTTAGTCATGTGACTCTTCAGCTCGAAGGAGTCATATTTCCATCTTTCCATCTTCTCCACAAATGCTTCTTCAATTTTCCTCTTTTCTTCCTTAGTCCTAGAAGCATAGTTTAGTGACTTTAGAGAACCCATACCTCTTCCTTATTTTAGTTATTCAATTTTCTCATTAAGTGTGGGTGGTGATTTCTTGAAAACTACAATAATAGTTTCTACATCATCACCATCCTTGCCTAAATCAATTTTTCTCCTTGATCTCCTTTTGGTGATAACAAGGGTAGTGTTCTTTGCCTTTTTTTGCTTGGGTTCTGCCTTCCTGTTTTAAGGAGGAGGTTCAATATCAATCTTTCCTTTTCTTTCTTAGGTTCAACATCCTCTATCTTAATTGTATCCTCTTTATTCTCAGTGATAGTAGGAGAGTCAGAGGTCTTTCCATACTTCTTCTTAAATGTGTCAAGCCTCTTCTTTCCTCTTTTCAAAATCTTAGGAAACAAAATTTCCAAAGATATCCTGCTCTTGGCTTCTTCATATGTTCCAAAGTAGAGTGCCTTTGAATTGAAAAGTTCATTCAAAAGAGCCTCTATGATTTCTCTTGTTTCATCTATGTTGACCTCATATGCAAGAGGTTTTACCCATGCAAACCTAGGCTTTACTGCTTGTATGTAAACCTTATCACAATCAACTAGGAAACAAATTTCATCCTTGTAATCTTCAACTAGTTGCTTAGGAATTATGTACCTACTCTACATATTCTGTTTAAAGTTCTCAAAGTATCCATCCATGATATTTTCAAAGTTATCTCCTAACTTAGCTATGAATTTGGTAATCTGATGAATTATAGGTCTATCCTTCTTCCATACTATTGTACCCTTGGAAGGAAATAACTTATGAACATAAAATAATATGAAAATTAGAAGAGAACCAAACTTATAAAAATTAGGCTTTCCATGTTCTTGCTTAACTGAATGATCTGCAATTCTACTAGGTCAAACACTAGATTCTTCTTCACCACTTTTTATGCTAGGTCAACAACTTCACAAGGAACACTATTAGTTCTGCTTGAGTTGTATTTCTTGTGAGAAATAACATGAATTCCAAACTTCCATTCCATGTTAGTAACTCCATTAAGTCTCATGCCTCTATCATCCCACTCGGTAAGAGTTAACTCAGCTAGGTCATCTCAGGTTAGGGTTTTGGTAGCTTTTGTCTTGTCTAGCATAGGATACCCAGTGATATAGTGTATCATTGTCTTCATAATCTTCACTAGATGTTCTAACCCTAGGTGCATGTCATAAACACAACTAAGAAAATATCTCATCCATTTGATTTGGAAATTCCTTGGCATGTGCATGATGTGTGTCAAACCCTTGTTTTCAATGTGTTTACACTCAGGCTTCAAACTCCCATTTGTACATAATGCATCGTAAGCTTTATTAATCTCTATAGTTCCAAGCTCCTGGAAGTGGATGCCATATTGCTTGGATGAATTGATCAAACTTATCTTTTAATCACAAATTTTCTCTGAATCACTAAGGGCTCTAAATTTCTCTGTAAACTAAAAACTTTGTAAACAATAACCTTTACAATCATTCACTTATAAGATATTTTCAACCATTAGAGTATTTCATTAAATTCTCTGTACATAGTAGCTTCCATTTCTCAGGTATTTCTCCAAGATTCACTTAGAAGCTTGGGTGTAACTAACTTCCCAACTATTAATGCAGCCTGACTCAGCTCAGTGAAGCTAGAGTATCTTGGGTGCAACTAAGATTCTGACTTGGGTAGAACTATAATATGTCCTCATGCATCAATATGAAAATTTGGACTTGTTATCTCATATGGAACCTATGTATGATGGCTTGTATGCATAGTTCCAGTCATCTCCTTGTATTTTTATTATGTGATGATAGATCCACCTAACTCACTATTTTGGGTGTCATTAGATCCTTCATTGCTTTGGTCAAAATTATTAGGTGAATTCCTTACCCAGTGGTGACTCATTTGAGTTTTGATTTCAAAAACTTTAGCTTTTCCATTCTCAAAACCACTATCAACTTTTTCTTTATTCATACAATTCTTACTTAGATGACTGAGTTGTTTACACACATAACATCTCTTTGTAGGATCTCTATTTCTGAAGTGAGTCTTCATACAATTTGCACCAATGTGCCCATATTCACCACAATGAAAACATGTGTACCATGTGTTGTAATCCGAACAAAAAATTGCCTTGGCTAATTGTTCAGCAGGATTCCACTTCCTAGTTCTGCACTCGGAAGATATATGACCTTGTTTGTTACACTTGTAACATTTTCCTTCAGAATTAGGTTTCTTGGTGCATTCACTTTCTCTATGTCCATGTTTTTTACAACTATAGCATTTACCATTAAACTTTGACTTCCCATTGCTCCAACATTTATTTCATGTATGCCCTAACTTACCACAATTATTGCATGTAGGTTTGTTGTTCTTTTGAGCTCCTTGCTATGAGGATTCACCTTGTTCAGTATACCCTAATCCAATCTATCTCATGATGTTTGAATTCTATTTTATGATCCATGCTTGCTTACAAATTCATCATACTCTCATTTGTTTTCTTTTTAGTATTGAGATCATTTTGTAGTCTTTCATTTTCTGTCCTTAGATTGATAACTTTGTGTGTTACATTATTGAGTTGACTTACCAAATCAACTTGTTGAAGTGAAAAGTGTTGGATTTCATTTTATTTTTCTTCTAATCTTGTACTCAGCAGTATTTTATCTTCTTGTGCCATATTTGTGTCATCTTCTACTTTGTTATTTAGTTCCATGACTTCACACATTTTGATAGAATTAATTTCCTATTCTCTCTTCAACTTTCTGACTTCTTCATGTAAAGTGATATTATTTGTAAGTATTCAATGGCCACTTTAAGATCTATATTTTCATTCCCAATGGCTTTCTCTAGTCTATATGTTTCCATTTCCTGTGATATTTTCTCAAGCTGTCAAGCTTCTGATAAGAGAACCACTGCTCTAATAACAATTGTTGTAAATATATAATATGCATAGTGACTGAGAGGGGGAGGTGAATCAAGAACTAATAAAACTTTATCTTCTTTATCCATAATTATATTGTCTAATATGTTTGTATACATAGAAATGAAAGTAAAGAGTCATACAAAACACATAACAAAATATTTGGCTACCCAGAAACCTTCCAAATAGAAAGTAAAACTAGGGTGTGGATGATACCCACAAGATTTAGTACTGCAGTAGAAATTTAGCATGTTAGAGCTTACAATTACCACTTCTAATGACCTTCCCTGATAGGACCATAGAAAGAAATGTTAGGTCCACCTTGTTAAAGGATTTAATACAATACAATAAGTAATGCAACTCTCTTAAGATATTTAGAAAAGGACTGTTAGGTCCACCTGGTTAAAGGATTTTTGTTGATCCACCTATTAGAATGAACTAGTAGATGATCTACTTTATGAAACTATGATTTGTTGAATGAGATCCTTTTGAATATAACTAATCACCTGAATGTGATAGATGAGACTCTACTATCCTAAATTCTTCTTTAATCTTAATCAATTTTGCATTCCCATGTCTTCCACTCTTACTGTCTTTCCTTACACTATTTCAATTTGGATAAACAAATTGTCTTACATATATATCTTATGCAAATAAATAACTCTACAAGTCAGCTTGCATTAGACAAAATTATATTAATAAATATGTGCAAATTCAGCTTTAAACAATCACTTGGGTCCAGAAGTCTACTCAGGTGATAAACTGGTACTCGAGTGATACTACTAATCACTCAGGTCATACTGATCACTCAGGTGATGCTGGTTACTCAGGAAATAGTGATTACTTAGGCAACACTGATCACTCAGGTTACATTATACTTGCTAGCTTGGTCAACACTAGATGACTAAGTGTTTTGACACTAATTGACAATATTTCTAGCCATAAGGTCTACAATCATCTATCACATTCAGGTGACTAGTTGTATTCAGAAGGATCTCATTCAGCAAATCAGAGTTGCATAATAAGATCATCTAGCGGTTCATTCTAACAAGCAGATCAACAAAATCCTCTAACCAGGTGGACCTAACAGTCATTTTATAAATCTCTTAACAGAGTTGCATACTTATTGTATTGTATTAAATCCTTTAACAAGGTGGACTTAATAGTCTTTCTTTCTCCTAATGGGGAAGACCATCAAAAGTGGTCAATGTAAGCTCTAACATGCTAAATTTATACTGCAGTACTAAATCTTGTGGGTATCACCCCCACCCCAGTTTTACTTTCTATTTAGAAGGTTTTGTGCTAACCAAATTTTGTGTCATGTGTTATATATGATTCTTTCCTTTCAGTTCTATGCATGCAAAAAAATTAGATAATCTAATTGTGGATAAAGAAGAGAAGTTTTATTGGTTGTTGATTCATCCCTGACTCTCAGTCACTATGCATATAATATATTTCCATCAATTGGTATCAGAGCAGTGGTTCTCTTATCAGAATTTTAATAGCTTGAGAAAATATTACAGACAATGGAAACATACAGACTGGAGAAAGCCATTGAAAATTAAAAGATAGACCTACAAGTGGTCATGGATCAAATCAAGAAACTTAAGGGTCAACTATCTCTTTTCTATAAAAGAAGAAAGAATTGAAGATTTTTGCAAAGTCAAAAGTTCTGAAGAAGGCGATGCAGCCATTGAAGACCTACTTACAAAGAATCTCACTTTACATGAAGAAGTTAGAAAATTGAAGAGAGAACATGAAATTCATTCAATCAAAATATGTGAAGTCATGGAACTCAACAACAAAGAAGAAGATGAAAAAAATATAGCATAAGAAGATAAAAGATTGATGAGTACAATATTAGAGGAAAAAGAAAATGAAATCCATCACTTGTCACTTTACCAAGCAGATTTGGTAAGTCAACTCAATAGTGCAAAACAAGAAGTTATCAATTTGAGGACAAAAAATGAAAGACTGTAGAATGATCTTAATACTGAAAAATAAACAAATGAGAGTATGATTAATTAACAAGCAAGCATGGATCAATCAACACAATTTAGACATCATGGGTAGACAGGATTAGCTTATACTAAACTAGGTGAATCCTCACAACAAGAGCTCAAAAGAATAAACCTACATGCAATCATTCTGGTAAGTTAGGGCATATATCAAATAAGTTTTGGAGAAATGGGAAGTCAAATTATAATGGTAAATTCTACAGTTGCAACAAACATGGACATAGAGCAAGTGAATGTACTGAGAAACCTATGTTTGAAGGAAAATGTTTCAAGTGTAACAAACAAGGTCATATATCTTCCGAGTGCATAACTAAGAAGTGGAATCCTACTGAACAATTAGCTAAGGAAATTTTTGGTTGGGATTACAGCACATGTTATAGATGTTGTCATTGTGGCGAATATGGGAACATTGGTGCAAATTGTATAAAGACTCAACTCAGAAAAAGTGATCCTACTAAGAGATGTTATGTTTGCAAACAACTTGGTCATCTAAGAAAGAATTGCATGTATAGAGAAAAGTTGATATTGGTTTTGAGAAAGGATAATCAAAGATTTATGAAATAAAAGCTCAAATGAGTCAACAATGGGTAAGGAAGTCTCCTAAAAATTTAGATAAAAACAATAAAGGATCTAATGGCACCCGAAATAGTGAGTTGGGTGGATCTACCATCACATAATATAAATTCAAGGAGATGACTAGAACTATGCATACAAGCCATCATACATTAGTTCTAGATGATATAACAAGTCCAAATCCACATATTGATGCATGAGGATATATTATAGTTCTACCCAAGTCAAAATCTTAGTTTCACCTAGCCTACTCTAGCTTAACTGAGCTGAGTCTGGTTGTATTGTTCTCAGAAGTTGGGAAGTTAGTTTTCACCAATCTTCCAAGTAAGTTTGGGAAAACTACCCAAGCTATGCCAGTTACTATGTATGGAGAATTTAATGAAATACTCTAATGGTAAAAAATCTTATAAACGAAGAATTGGAAAGGTTATTGTTTACACAAATTTTAGTTTTTAGATGAATTCAAATCCCTTAGCAATTCAAAGAAAATTTGTGATTGAAAACGAAGTTTGATAAATTCTCCAAGTGATATGGAATCCACATCCAGTAGCAAGGTTAAGAATGGATCACAAATGTTGGTGAGAAATGTTGTCTGTGAACCTCAAGAGTTTAAACTCTATCCAGCAATTGTAGAGGAGATAGATCCATTGGGAGCTCATCCCCTAATTCCTCTTAAGGTGTTACTAATTAATGATATTCAAAGCTTCTATAACTGCAAAATCTAAGAGCTTGGAACAATAGAGATGAATCAAGCATATGATGCATTGTGTGTAGATGAGATTTTGAAGACCGAGCATAAGAACACTAAGGACAAGGGTTTAACTCACATCCTACATATGCCTAAGAATTTCTAGATCAAATGGATGAGATATGTTCATAGTCTTGTCCACAACATGCACCTATGGATAGAACATCCAGTGAAGATCATGAAGACAATGATACACCGTATCATAGGATAAACTATCCTTGACAAACTGAAAGATACCAAAACCCTACCCTGGGATGAACTAGCTGAGATGACTCTTACCAAGTAGGATGAAAAAGGCATGAGACTAAATGGAGTTACTGACATGGAATTGAAGTTTGGGATACATGTGATTTCTCACAAGATATATAGTTCTAGAAGACCTAATAGTGTACCTTGGGAAGCTATGGACTTAGCATACAAGGTGGTGAAGAAGAATCTAATGTTTGACCTAGAATAATTGCAGCTCATCCAGCTGAGCAAGAACATGGAAAACATCTGGGTATCAAAGAAAAATCCATGTAAGTTTGGCTCTCATCTGATCTGCATATTGTTTTATATTAAGTTCTCTCCTTCCAAGGGAATAGTAGTATGAAAGAAGGAAAGAACCATAATTCATCAGATAAATGAATTCATAGCTGAGTTAGGAGATAACTTTGAAAATGTCATGGATGGATATTTTGAGAACTTTAGATAGAAGATGCAGAGTAGATATAGAATTCCCAAGCAACTAGTAGAAGATTACAAAGATGATATTATCTTCCTAGTTGACTGTGATAATGTTTACATACAAGAAGTAAAGCCTAGGGTTTGCATGGGTGAAACCTCATGCATATGAGGTTAACATAGATGAAACAAGGGACATCATAGAGGCTCTTGTGAATGAACCTATCAATCCCAAGGCACCATACTTGTGTACATATGAAGAAGAAAAAGCAGGATATCTTTGGAAATTGAGATTCCTAAGATTTTGAAAAGAGGAAAGAAGAGGTTAGACAAGTTTGAGAAGAAGTATGGCAAGACCTCCAACTCTCCTTATATCACTAAGAGTAAAAAGGATATAGTTAAGGTAAAGGATGATGAACCTGAGAAGGAGATAGATGTTGAACCTCCTCAAGATAAAAGGAAGGCAACACCTAAGAAAAAGGAAAAGACCATTACACCTTCTATCACCAAAAGGAGATCTAGAAGGAGACTTGTATTGGGAAAATATGATGATGATGAAGAAGAAGTAGATATTGTTGTTTTCAAGAAGCCACCACCTACACTTGATTAGAAAATTGAAGATCTAAAAGAAGGTAGAGGTATGGGTTCTCTTAAGTCATTAAATTATGCTTCATGGACTAAGAAAGAACAAAAGAAGATTGAGGAAGTAGTTGTCAAGAAAATGACCAAATGGAAATATGACCCTTCCAAGTTGAAGAGCAATCTGATTGAATATTTGTTTAAAGAAGTATCTATTCCTTGGAGCAATGTTGTTTGAGCTGAAAAAGACATAAGGGAACATTAATTGAGGCAATTCATGCCTACTATGAAGACAAAAGAGGTTAAAGAGGCCATGAGTAAATATGAGAACAATCATACTCCAAGATTTAGGACCTTCCAGATACTAAACAAGAAGATAAAATATGTAGTGCAGCATGCCACAACAGTGTGGAAATCAATATTTGAAGTGAAAGGAGATGATAAGACAGAAGTACCAAGTTCAAACCCACCTAAACAGACCAATGATGATACATTACCCAAGGTACATACAATTGAAGAGTCTAATGACAAGAAAATTGCAGTAGAAGTGATGGCATCATTGCCCCAATAACCTATACAGAACATATTGTCTCCGAGAAACAATGAGGTTATAGAATCAACATCCAAACTAGTGGGAACCGAGCAACAGGCTACACCTACTACTGGACCAAGCATAACCGAGTTACAGATGGACAAGGTAAATGTTTCTTCAGCCAGTATTGATTATTTGGCTAACCTTTATTCAACAATTAGTATAGTAAAGGTCAATGACCTAATTGAATTGAATATTAAGGTCAAAGATGAGGATGGAAAAGGTAAGGAAATTGTTCCTTCACCGAGTCCCAAGATAAAAGGTAAGGAGAAAGAAGTGAGTACGGATCAAATTGATCTTGATGAAGACATTGTGATTCCAAATTGGGCTCAATTGAGCTTATCAGTAGAGAAAATGGATATACTATGAGAACTATGGAAGAAAAGAGCTACAAAAAAAAAACTCTAAAGAGAAAAGGAAAGAAACAAAGTAATTGAAGATGTAAAAGGCATATTTATAGATGCATTATAGATTGAAGTCAATGATAGTGACTCTATTATGGACCAACTTGTTGACATAGTCCACAAGTTCAATATAGACATAAATGGTCTAGAGAAACTACTTGAGAAGGTAGAAAGGAAGTTTGAAAACAAGGTTCTAGAGAATGTTGCAAAGAAGATTGCAATTGACCGGGTGTAGATAACCAATGTTATTAGCACTCTAGAAACCACCGTGACCAATGTGGTGTCACTATTTGTAAATTTGAGTGATATTTCTAAATTTATTTTGGAGATAAAGAATAAGTTAGTAAATATTGATGCAGATCTGAAGGAAAGTGCAAAGTAGTTGGCACTTGATCAAATATCTGACTGATCTATAGGATGATTTATTGAGAGAAGAAAAAAGGAATAGAGAGTCTCTTACAGCTATCTAGATCCAACTCCTACCACACATGGATGCAATGCAAAAACATATCACACATTCCAAGACACTCATTCATGACAATAATTTTTGAGTTGCAGAACTTATGGTAGAATTGTCAGCCAGGCTATAGACAAAATTTCACATCATGATGGTGCTACAAGACAATTGGGACAACACTCTATCTCAAATTTTAAAGGTACATAGTAATTTCCTAGCATACTTTGGAATAAAATTGTAGTTATATTTTTTAATATTCTTGTCAAAAACAAGGGGGAAAATTCATTGTATATACATTGAGGAAATACATGTATAATTGAGAAGAGAAGAAGATATACATTACATAAACAATTTTGAAAAATAAAAAAAAATAGAGTCAGTTAGATCTGAGCAACAGAGAAAGTGTCAAAACCTGAGCAGGTGGTAAGGGGGAGTGGTGACCTATTAGATTAAGAGTTCAATGATAAGTGTTTTTGTCACTAATGCCAAAGGGGGAGATTGTAAACCTTATGGAAAGACATGTTGTCAATTAGTGTCAAAACACTTAGTCATCTAGTGTTGACCAAGCCAACAAGTATAATGCATGACCTGAGTGATCAGTGTTGCCCGAGTGATCAGTATTTCCTAAGTGACCAACATCACTTGAATGATCAGTGTGACCTGAGTGATCATCAGATTTCTCAAGTATCAGTTTATCACTCGAGTAGACTTCTTGACCCGAGTGACAGTTTTGAGCTAAGTTTGCATATATTGTTTGATATCATTATGTCTAATGGAAGTTGACTTATGAAGTTATTTGTTTGGATAAGATATATATGTAAGATACTTTTTTTATCCAAAATGTATAGTTGTAGAAGTGTAAGTAAGGATACACATGCGAATATGAAATGGAAAATTGATTATAAGATTGCAGAAGTATATATTACAATAGATTCTCATCGATACATTTGGCATCAGTGAATGCACTTAGTGAAAACACTTATTCGGTTTTGAATGCTTACCGAGCTCATCACTCAGCCCACAGCCTATACCGAGCATTCAGTAAAGCTCACCGATCAAACAGTTCA
>MU226596.1:1912617-1924098 GCA_018584345.1 Thuja plicata
TGTTCCTGATTCCCCCCCCCCCCCTCTTAGTCACTATGCATATAATATATTTCCAACAATTTCATTATCAACATTCATATTGTGCGATGAAATAAACAAATGTCATCAAAATGGAATTGAGCTAATCAGAAGACAAAGGTTGAATGCCTACCTCAAGTCATGGCTGCCATATGAAGATCAAATGCTAAGGAACTATGTTATAAAATTTCAAGGCATGAAATTTTATAACTGTACATATATTTACTTTGACTCCCCCACATTGTAGACTCAATGCTATGGAGCTAAAAGTATGATGTCAAAAAGTATAAAATTTCATGCCTTGAAATTTTATAACATAGTTCATGCCTTGAAATTTGATAACATAGTATTAAATAGTGAGCTCATAAATAAGGCCGTGTCTATGCAGCATAGTATTTGCACCTTAGTTAACAAAATATATTAACAACATATATGTTAGCCTATTGTGTTTGTTTGCAAATTACTAACACATGTTAACACAATAGGCTAACATACATGGCATTAACATATTTTGTTAACAACATATTGTGTTAACATGTGTTTACTAAGGTGCAAATATTGTGGTGCATAGACATGACCCATAAACAATGGATGATACCCTAGCTTACATCCCGTGAGCCATCAAGATATTTCCTCATGAAATGATCATAAACGGGGAGTACCACATAGTGAATATAAACATAAAAACAAATAAAGAGAGATCAAACACTTCACACAATTCCTTAAAGGTAATAGTAATGATGCTCTATCTCTCAAAGCTCGCAGGTGATCAAGCATTCCAAATGCAAAGATGTAAACAATGCCAGTGTTAACATTCATATTGTGCCATTAAATCAATAGATGCCATCAAAATGAAATTAATTTAATGATAATACAAAGCTCGAATGCCTACCTCAAGTCATGGCTTTATATGATTGGTTGATTAGGTCATTAGAATGTATATGATCATTCAAAGAAGAAATTATTACTTTTGGGGGTATTTAAGTGATAACCAAGAGCTATTATTTCATACTCTTCTATTCTATTTATAAACTCTTTCTTGATTGTAATTATTTTAATGTTTAAAGGATGATTAAAATCTCTTGATTGTAATTATTTTAATGTTAAAAGCATCATATAAAAGAAAGCATCAGTGGAAGAATGTAGATTCAGGAATAAAAAAAAGTGAAGAATTTGGGTTATGTGAACTTTTGTGTAGGAAGATTCTGCAACAACTGGCAGAACTACAAGTGATTGTGAATTTTTTGTTTAATATGATTTAGTAAAAAAGCTATGTTGATAATGTTTTGTTTTGGATTTTTAAGGACTTTGATCAGAAGCCTATTCTATCTGTTTATGGGTAACTATGTCAATATGAGTGATATAGAGTTTTGACATGATTGTTTTTGTCTATTTGTGGGTAATTCTTTCAAGATATGTTGTAGTGTTTACCACATCTATTACAACTACAGAGCCCTTATTTTTTGTTTGTTTACTTTTACATTATCACATGCATGCTAAGAAAAAGGACAGTGTAAGATAAGGATTCCCCTTCACATGCCCTTTATGTTGCTGACAATCCTTTTAGAATTTGATGAACCTTTTCTCTACCTATTAGTATTGCTACACTGTTGTGATTTTGTAGCTTTCCTTTTTCAAAAAGATGGTTTCAGGATAGATTAGTGGAGTCATGGTAGTAATTTCCTTAGTATTGGAGCTCTTGGCATGTTGTTTCTTTAGTTGTGTATCTATCAAGGAGGTTGGTATTCATGCATGTATGATAGTATATATACATTGAGTATTGATAGGGCTTGTGGTTTTTGATAAATGGTCTAATGGGGGTGTGTTGTATATATTTTTTTTTTCAGGTATATGTTGTCTGTTCACATTACCATGGAGGGTTGCAGCCAGATGAAGTGTCTAAAATGTGTCATTCTATGTTTCTCTTTGTCAATGAAAGGTTGGTCTATTGTTACTATACTACATGAGTTATGCTAGTTTCTTTTTATTCTTGAGCTCTCCAACATTTTGAGGGTCGATCATTTAGTATCATGAGTTATGGTTGTTTCTTTCCATTCTTGAGCTCTCTAATATTTTGAGAAAGGATCATGGAATATGATAAAAATATTGATCTAAATAATAGACACAAGCAAATCCAGAAAGATAAAGGCAGTAGAGTTTCTGATAGGAAATGACAATTCTTTGTTTCTTGGTTTTGCTAGTGTTGATGAAGCAAGGGAATCATTTCTATATAGTAACAAGAATTCTTTCAATGGTTTTACAACTCAACTTTCTCCTATAGAAGCTTCTACCATATTAGGTAGATCTACAAAAAGTACAATAAAAAACTATGCTTCACGTGCTATTACCACAACAGTTTATGGGGGTTTATTTCATAGAATGGTTATGAAATTTTTTATGTATTCTTGACAATTCATTTAACCTACCATTCTAAGAATATGAGAGACAGGAGCTTGTTAAAAGTATATTAAAATTCATGTGGGTTGATTTTATAAAATGGTTATGGAAATTTATGTTTTCTTGACAATTCATCTCAACCTACCATTCTACAAGTGGATGAGGAGGAAACTATGCTTGACAATAGGTAGTACTTTAAATACTTGTCCAAATTTCCAAAAATTGGTTTCTATGATGTATTAACTTATAATGTTCATGTAAATCTCATCAAAGTAAGGGAACAAAGACTAGTCAAGGTATTTTGGAATTAAATGTGTGATCATTTTTGGTTATGGTGAACTTTAATATAATCTTGTCCCACCCCCAGTCTTAACTAAAATTCTATTTGTTATTAATATGCTTTCTTTTGGATTAGTTTGGTATCAAACATAAAGATCGACAAAAATCTCTCAGATCTAATTCAGAAAATACCTCTAGAAACTTCATAAATATCATTCTATTTGTTGGCAATAATGAAATTCCCACAAATATAATGTACTTCTATTTACTGGATGTAGAAATGGAAGGGGTGATATCTGTATTTCTAAGCAAAGAAAGAAGGATGCACACCATAAGGTCATAGATTTTTTTGGGTATAGATGATGGGGCACAACAAGATAAGTCTTCCTCTTCAAACACCCTGTGGAAATAGGCAAAATATGGGGAAGATACTGTTAGCACTGCCTTGGTAAAAATTTGAATTTCTTGGTCTTTTGCTTTTCCCGGGTTTTCTTGGTTTCAAATCTTATGCTTTACCGTGCAAAAGAGGTCAAACCCTTTTTGAAAGTCATGTTTATTTTTTCTCTCTTTGTCGCGTTGGTCTTTTCCTCATGTCTTTAAGTTGTGCAACTGCGTGATGAGTTGTCTAAGAAGGTAAATCGCACAGTCGCGATGAGCTCATGTCTAGTTTTAAACTGTGCGCGAGTGGGCGATGAGCTTTTTTGAAATGTAAATCACGCAGTCGCTGTAAGGTTATTCTATCTATCTCATGCTCTGCGAGTGCATGACGAGGTCCTGTCCTGTAGGTCGCCCACTTGCTTAGGTTTTAACTTTGTTGTGTTTTGCAGTGCGAGTGCGCGATGAAGGCATGAAATACTAAAGTGAAAACTCATCGCTTAGTCACACAAGTCATTTTCAAACATTCATAATAGTCTATGACCAAGCGACTAGGAGATCATTCAATGCCTCGCTCACTCACTGATGCTTTGAGGTGATCAGAAATCAACTCGCAAGGGTGCAATGAGTTAAAGGAGGAAAGACATCGCTCAGTCGCCAGTCAATGAGGATGGAAGGAAAAGAGCTCGCGAGTGGGCGACTAAGGAAAAAATGAAGTTGTCACGCACTCGCATTTAGTAATGAGGTGAAGTTCTCAAGCCTGCGAGTTTGCGACTAGAGAAAGAAAAGGCACCGTCGCGCACTCGCAGTTAGTGATAGAGTAAAATTTTTGAGCTCGCGAGTAGGTGACTAAGAAAAGAAAATACACAGTCACGCACTCGTGGTCAAGTATGAAGTGAAATTTAAGGGTTTGCGAGTTTGCGACTGAGCAAAGACAGATGCCATCGCTCACTCATGCATAAGATGAAATTGGAATATTAAGTGGCACGAGTGTGCGACCAGACAGAGTATGCGGTAAAGAAATGAATGTCGCTCAGTCGCCCAAATCAAAAAGTGCAGTTTAAACAACCAACGAGTATGCAATGATGGAATAGATGAAAGAAAAGATGCATTGTCGCTCAGTCGCCAGGACTCAGGAAAAATGAAATGTTAGCTCACGAGCGTGCGACAAGTTAAAAAAAGGAAAGCATCACTCACTCACATGAATCCAAAAGCAGAATAAAAAAGTGACGTGAGTATGTGACAAACATAAGATGAGGCTCAAGACTTAGGTCATCGCTCACTCGCAGAAGGTGAAAAGTGGAGAAAGGATGGATGGCGAGTATGCGACCAGTTGAATAACATGGGTGTGTCGCTCACTCATGAGGGTCTTTCAAGAAATGAATAAAATGCAGTGTGTTGTCTATTTTCAGTGCTGACAATGCACAATTAAAAGGGTCTCCTGTTCAAATTTCCCTACTTCAGCTAAAGAGCCACCAAAGAAGAAACATAAAATAGAGCACAAAATGGTGCAGGACAGAAAAGAGACATGGCAAAATTTGTGTCTGAGGCCGGAACTGCCATGGATGCCAGGTGGGTGGAAGTTGTTGCCTTATGATTATTCCACTGTCAAAGAAGTGAACAGATGGGAGGCAAAAAGGATGAATCAAATATGGTTAAGCCACGAAAGACAAACCTTGTAAATTAGCTGCCACCTATGTTCGGTTGCCAAATTTTGTTCCAAAAAATGTTGTAAGTGGTTGTGTAATCTTTCCCAGTATGTCAGTAGCTTGTTGCATCCTTGTGCTATAAAAGGATTCCAAGACTACTGGGAGGTGGTTGTTGAAATTTATGCTGCTGGGTAGCTTCCAGGCTTTTGGGGTCTTAATTTTGGTATTCATGATCTTGCAATGACAGTTCTAGATGATTTTTTAATGAAAATCAAAGGAAATCCCTATTCAGAACTTGTATGATGTCTTTGTATGTTTGTTTTGATTCTTGTATATTGACTTGTAAGGCATGTTAATATACTAGTCACAAGGTATCTGTGCATTTGAATCTGAGTTTCTCTCAAGGAGAGAAAGTCTTGTATTCAAATTGTGAGAATTTTAAGTCTACATATGAATATGATGTCCAGGAATTGAAATGAGAAGAATGGCTTGCAAGGCATTTCATTTGGATTTTTTGAGTTTGGAGTTAGAAGTTTTCTGGGATTGCATATCTGTTTGACTCTGTTTCCCAATAGATAAGGCACTGGTCTCTAGTCTATTTGGTAGTTTCTTCATCAATCATTTATTCAAATCATTTTCCCTTTCTATTTAAAGAGTTGTGAATGATTATTATATCAAGTGTGATGGGAAAGAATCCATCCCCTGATTCACTGAAATAAGTGAATCCAATAGGTACACCCACCTGAGCCTATGAGCTCAAAGTGTAGGAGGGTTTGTTTGATCCTCGTTAATTAGCCTTTTCTCTGACAAGGTCAAGGAAAAAAGAGCTAACAGATACAATAATTGGGCTCCTACATTCAGGTGTACATACATTTTAAGTTAATTATACATACAGATTCAAAGTATATTGGACTTTCATATATGGATATGTATATTTAATCTAAGAAAATAGAACTTAATTGAAAGCTTTACAAATGTATTTTTGACTTCAAACCTAAACTCTTTTAGAAATTTGGGTGTTTTATTCTAAACATAAGGGGTTCTCATTTTATTTGAAAATTTTGGCTTGAAATCCTTCTATATTCACTTAAAGGTGGTGTTCATTGTATTCTCTAGAATAAATCTTGTCGTGCAACTTTGAAAATTTAATATCTCTCATTTTATATGAGAAAACCTGTTTCTTTGACCCTATACAATGTACCAATGGTACTGGTCATATTTTGATTCTGTGTATATATTATTCCATCACTTTATACATTGATTAGTATTGATGGCTTATAAATTTACTATATCATTTTATATGGGTCTCTCTGTTGTGCTGCTATGACACAGTGAAAATGATGACACATTGATCATTTAATTTTTTATGTTTGTTTTGGTCACTGTGATGTCTCCTTCATGGAACTATATTTTAGTTCCTTTAGTTGGTATTTAATTTTACTTTGAAGTTATAACATACTCTTTATTTCAGCCCTTCTCCTCATTTGAAGTAGTAATAACTCTTCAACTTTTTTTAGTATCATTTAGATCTTTCACATATTCCTCTATGTACACTGTCTCCTAAGCATCATCTTCATGGTGTGATATATATACAATAGTTACCTCATTGTACATTGGTAACCTAATTAATAGATGAGTGACTACAGTACCCTAGTTTGCATTATTAGATGATCTTGTTTAATTTGTGTTCATTTCATGAAAAGATACATGTAAAGGAAAATAAATTTCTGCATCTAAAGATTACATGTATATATATGCCAAATAACTTGTATACACTATACCAGGAAAGGTACTAAAACATAAAATCATCTGGGATACTGTGAGCATAGTCAACTTTCATAAGAATATGCAAGAGCACAGGCATACATAAGAAGATTAACATAAATAATAATGGTACCAAACATTGCCTGAAGTGTTGAATTTTTTACCCAGGTATGAATCCAGTGTGCTCATGTGTGATCTACAACCTATAAAGAAAAGAGAAATGGGGGTTAGATCAAGAAGAGCTAAGCAATGAATGGCATCTTATTACTAATATTCATCTACGATTGTGCATGTGCATAGTCAAGCCATACACTTCTGAAGGAAAAACCATGCTACAGGCATGTGCAGTCAGAAGAATGATATAGAAAGGAAAGAAGATACCATGTTTTTCCTCATGAAATGATCATAAATGGGGAGTACTACATAGTGAATATCAACAAAAAAACAAATAAAGATAGATCAAACACTTCACACATTTCCTTGAAGGAAATAGAAATCATGTCCTAGCTCTCAAAGCTCGTGGGTCATCAAGCATTCCAAATTGAAAGATGTAAACAATGCCAGTATTAAATAGTGAGCTCATAAACAATGCATGATGCCCTAGCTCATAGCCCACAAGCCATCAAGACATTCCTCATGAAATGATCATAAACGGGGAGTACCACATAGTGAGTATCAACATAAAAAAAAATAAAGAGAGATAAAACACTTCACACAATGCCTTGAAGGTAATAGAAACCATGCCCTAGCTCTCAAAGCTCGGAGGTCATCAAGCATTCCAAATGAAAAAGATGTAAAAAATGCCAGTATTAAACAATAAGCTCATAAACAATGCATGATGCCCTAGCTTGCATCCTGTGAGCCATCAAGACATTTCCTTATGAAATGATCATAAACGGGGAGTACCACATAGTGAATATCAAAATAAAAACAAATAAAGAGAGACCAAACACTTCACACAATGTGTTGAAGGTAATAGAAATGATTCCCTAGCTCTCAAAGTCATGGGTCATCAAGCATTCCAAATGCAAAGATGTAAACAATGCTAGTATTAAACAATGAGATCCTAAATAATGCATGTGCCATAGCTTGCAGCCTGCGAGCCATCAAGGCATTTCCTCATGAAATGATCATAAATAGGGAGTACCACATAGTGAATATCAATAGAAAAAAAATAAAGATAGATCAAACACTTCACAGAATGCCTTGAAGGTAATAGCAATGATGCCCTAGGTCTCAAAGCTCATGGGTCATCAAAAATTCCAAATGCAAAGATGTAAACAATGCCAGTGTTAACATTGATATTGTGTCATTAAATCAAAAAAATCCATCAAAATGAAATTGAGTTAATGCGAAGACAAATTTTGAATGCCTACCTCAAGTCGTGGCTGCCATTATTCCAAGATTCCAATCTTCCATAGTTAGGGCTACGCACGACGGTATGCAATCATGAAAAAACTAGAAATGAGACTTTCTTTTTCTTTTCTTTTATTTATTTTTCTTTATAATCACGCGCGTGTTGAAATTACAATGGTACCATCACTATTACAACAGCATCGGGGGCACTTGGAAAAAACACCAAAATCACACACAAATGGTAGTGTCGTCGCAAATTGGCATCAAAATTCAACCCAAAATGTTGTAGTGTTTATTTTTGATGTAGATATCCTACTTTTGTTGACTCTTAGTGTGTTCTTTTGGTTGTTTTAAGGAGATTTCTTTCATAGAGGCTGTTGGTGCCTACTATTAGAGTTGGTGGAGATTGTAGGAGTTGATTTCTTTTAGAGGAAGAGCTTAAATGATTGCGACCCCTTTTTTCCCTTCTCTTGGTTGGGACTTCTTGACCCTATTGCTTCCTTGTACGGGGTCTTCACTGAAGGGGAAATACAATATCACATGCATTCATATTGGGGGGTTTAAAATGGGCAAAAATGGGGAAATAAATTTCCCAATATTAGGAAGGGTTTTTCTTTGGTGTGGAGGTGGGGGTTTTTATAGGAAAATAAGTGTGGGGAGTATTGGAGGCGGTATAAAAAAGGGAGTTTGGGGCTATACTTTTTTAAAATATGGGGATTTTTAGTATGTCATGAATGCACATGCTATGATTCAGGTTAACTAGGTGAAGCCCACATTCTTCCTTGTCTTTGTGCAAGTTTGTGGTGGCTCCTAGTAGCAGTGATGTTGGTAGTTTATACTCTTGTTTGTGCATGGTGCCTTGTAGCATTTGGGTTTTGGTGTAGAGAGTTTTTTATCCCCTCTAGAGTTGTGTCTAAGGGTTTTTTTTTTATTAATAAGATTCTTTATCTAGGTGAATGGTTTCCTGGTTTGACAGTTGGTCGAATAGGTTGGTGTTGATTTTTTTTTGAGGATGGGATTTGATGATTTTTGCCCTTTTGTATTCCTCTTTATGTGATGGGCCTATTTTCCCTCTTGTTTAAGCTTCTTTATGTAGGTGTTTAGGGATCTCTAGGTGCATTTTTGTTGGGGGTAGTTCGGTGTTTGCATCATAAGAGGTTGTTCTTAACTATGCAAATTCCATTCCCCTCTCTTATTATGCTCTTAGATTCTTCTTTCATGTTGTTGTTATTTTTTACAAGTTCTCTTGGATATGTTTGGGTGCAAGCATCTTGAGAGGATGGACTTTTTTGTGCTTGCATATTTCCCTTCCTTTCTCTTTGTTGGATCACTTTGGCCTACACTTTTTTCTTGTGATAGGTGATTGACTCTGGATGTATAGTTATTGGTCATGGAAAGTTGTCTGTGTCTTCAAAGGGTATAATTATTGTGCTCTTTGCCTTCCTCTTTCCTCTCTATTTTGGGTTCCTTTTTCCTTGTCATCTCTTTTGTGTGTATGTATTGGTTGGTTTTATAGTGCAAGTTTTATGTTGAATTTTGGGAGACATTATTTTAAGTGATGGAGTGTTTATGTAGTCATTCCCCTTCTCCTCTTGTCATTGCACTTGACACCTTCAACTTTTCTGGTCTTTTTGCTCTTAGTTATGCTTCCTTTTGAGGTGGAAACAGGTGGATCTCTGGGTGGATAAGAAGGTTGTGGGAGTTTGTCAGTTTTTATTGGAATTTGAGAGAAAGTTTTATAAGTGGTCAAGGGTTGATGTACTTGTTCCCATTCATCTCGTCCTCTTGCGATTGGCTCCTTTTTCTCTACTGGTTTCTTCTTTCTTGGATACAATTCTTTTTGAGGTGGTCAAAATTCAATATAAAGGTGGAGTTTTGTGTGGCTAAGAAGGTTTTTTTTCTCCTAGATGACTTTCTCTTGTTGTGCTAGACTCTATTGAGGTGGACTATAATGGTACTTGTGACAGTTTCTTCAAGAGTAATTATTTCATGATGAAGGTTGGGGGAACCTTGCAAAACCCCCTTTTTTGTGACCCTTAACTATGTTGCTTGGGACCTTTTCTATGTTATGAAATATTTAATTTCTTTTGGTTATGAGAACCATGTAAAACCCATGTTTTAGGTTATGGGAGCCTATCAAACCCCTATTTAAATTTTTTTGAGGACTTGGCCTTCTATCGTTGCAGCTAGAGTTCTCTTTGTAGTTATCCTTTAGGTTGCTAACGGTTTAGTGTGGGTATGACTATTGTTTATTGAAGTTCTTTTCTTTGTAGTCATTTTTTTGGGGGTTCCAGATCCCACCAAAATCTATTTGTAAAGGGTTTTGGTTCCCTGCAAATCTTGTTTTTCCTATAATAAAAAATAAACCAAGTAGCAAGTTAAACTTAATTACCAAGTAGAAAGAAGTTTAACATAGTGAAAAGACTAAGACATTTACTAAAAGATTGACTCTTTCTCATGGTTTGCTTCAACTCACTGGTTCCTCTTGAATTTTTTTTGTTTGTCACTATATTGTTCTATTGTCACTTTGCACAACTTTTTTGGTAATTAACAATATTGTACCTACTAGTACTTATGCATTTGTTAATGTTGTGTCTATTTTCTATTTGTAGGAACTGCCGATCTTCATTATACAATTTTTTCTTTATTATTTCTCCTTAATAGCTCTATTGTGCTTGTATACTAGAAGCTAATACTGCTGCTATGTGATGTACAGTTTATTTTTGCAATTCATAACAGAAATTTTATCTTTTTAATTCAATAAAAAGAAAACGGTTTAATATTTTGTTCTTCTCCAAGTCAATGAGCTCTTGATTTGTCTTAATTCTAGACTCTACCAAACCCACCTAAGTCTTGACGATGAAAATGGTCTTTAAATTTCAATAATGAAATGCATGTACATGGCTTTGAAGAGAAAACATTCAATCCACCTAATTTTCTTCAACCTGATGTCACTTCAGTGATGCCACTTTGTAAATGCAATTCAATGGTGAGACAGTTTATTCCTCTTACCAACTATATAGATAGCTAGCAATGACTGATAGTAGTGCACCTCTTTCTCGCTATAAATAAATGACATGTCCATTCCCTATCAGTACAAACATACAAGCAAATATGTGAGGCCTACCCCAGTCTGACTTAATCTTAACACTATTTCTCATTTATATTCTCTCTAGTCAATACTAATTTTGCTATAGTCAGACTTTTGGGACACATGTATTACTTTATCGATACGTGGAAACCTTTCCTTGTATAAAAACACCTGATTATGTAATCGGGAAATCTATATAATACTATATGTTAGTGATGCAGATTTCCCTACAGAACTTAGTTTTGATGGTTTTATATATTGGATTAGTATGTGGATGTTAGATATAATCAAGATGCAAATTTATTAAAAAGTTATGTTTATGCATGTGAAATAGATGCATATATTGTTAAGTTCAATAATCTTTGATGCAAGTGTGAGTGATTGTGTGTTCAACTTACATTATGTATTCTATTATTTTTATGTACTGATTTATTGGACCTACTGATGTGTGCAATGAGTGTGCAGGAAAGTTGACCATGGTACTAATCGGGGATTCAGGAATGGACCTATGTGAAAACCGCGATGCTAAGGCCCTGTCTATATAAAGAGACA
>MU226596.1:1931600-1957490 GCA_018584345.1 Thuja plicata
TCCTCCTGGGCTAGTACACTATCACCCCACTTTTGGAGAAGGTTTCTTGGAGACCTTCTTTTTTTTAAACCTTGGGAGGGAATTTCTTGATGAATTATTGTTGGTTTCGATATTGTGAATACTTGTTTTTATGTATGTCTCCCATTCATTTTTGGATCCCCTAGCACGGGGGTGGCCTTGCAAAGGCCTAGGTTGGGAGGTGAGCCTCCATGGTCAACCTTGATGTTCTTACAGGTTCAAAGAAAGCTTCTAAAAGTATTGCTGAAGTCTTGGTGTCTTGGTTGTGATTCCATTCTCTTAATCACTTTCTATTTTAAAGTTTCTCCTTCAAATGTTTAAAGGAGATTGAAAATCTGTTATTCCCTTGTAATAAAGTCTCTTATGTATTCCAAAGGTGTATTTAATAATTGTATCAATGAGAAGGGAAATTTTTGCTTAAAATTATTGTATTGGCATCTTTTTCCAAATAGTTTCGTAGGTAGTTTATTAAGGTATAGTAGATAGTAATTATATTTTTCTTAACGTTCCAAATAAAAGAAAGTTTGTTCTTTATGCTTGCAAAATTTAATGCAGTATTGGCTATTTCAGAAATATTCTTATTAATGTTCTAGTAAAGTGATTGAAAAATCTTAAGGGTAATGCATTAGTTATTATTGTTGATTTAACTCTCAATTTTTAAACTTTGTAATATTTGCATAGGTGTATTAAAGAAAGAAAATTCAACATCGTTCATAGCTAATATAACATGTTTAAAAGGAATATTATGCTCCTTAGATTTGAAGGTTTTAGTGCCCATATTTTGGGGCATGACAAAAGAAAAAACATACAAGCAACAAAAAAGCAGTGCAGTGTCTATTTTTTAGATCAGCCTGTGGTATTCCCAATATAACAATAGGAATATAAGCATTTAATTAGTATTTTAGCTTCATTTGAGTTTGAGTATACAAGTCTAATACATAGGCTATGTTTTGTGGGTGTGATTATGCAAAAGATGGGTGAGTAGAAAGAAAGCATGGTGACGTTGGTGATGTTAGACTTTTTGGGACACAATGTGGGCCTTGGAATGGTGATGGTGAAGTTGAAACCAACATCACGCTGTAGCTTTTTCAGCATAGGACAATTTATCGGTGGTGGTATGGTGTCACACTGCTGACCACATCTCTCACTACACACCACCTCACTTCCCCACACCACCACCACCATTCTCACTTTCTATTCTCAATTCCATTCATATTCATATACATATTCTACCATCCTTTCCACCACCATTCCCATGGTCCATCCTACCCATACACAATTTCTTCCATCCCTGCCACTACCCACCCCATATTCTATACTCATTACTATCCATACACTTATGTCACAAGTAACTAGATTTCTACAACCACACAATATGCTAAATAAGTGAGACAATCACACTCCACCTTTTCTACTTCTTCTTGGATTTTGTACCTTATGTGTGAAGACTCTTGAATGCCAATTCTAATTATCTATGTCTATTCATACTCTATGTACTGATTTCTTGAAAGGTTCTTGATAAATATGCACTTCTACATTGTTTATTTATTTTTAATTTTATGTAAAGACGGCTCTAAAAAATATTAATTAATTATTCAAAATTTCAACATTCAACAGTAAGCTAAAGAAGTTTGAGAGGAAAACAATTCAACTCTCAAACATAATCATAGTTGTAACAAAAACAAGGCTGAAATCATAATGTCAAATGGGCATTTCCCATAAACTACCAAATATAAAGAAAATAAAAAGACAATTCCTGAAGTGGCCAAAGCAGTGGCAGAGGAAGGAAGAAAGCTATCTTAAACTTTTCAATAAATATATATCTTAATATTTATCTAAAGAAAATGGAGAGATATCAATTTGAAGTTATTTTATTTATTTAAAATTTATTTTACTTTAGTTTTTAATTTTTACTTAAGGAATTGCATATAGAGATAAGTATGACTTAGCATTTACTTTGAAAATCTTAAATATTATTTTTTTATCATTTAAATCAATCTTAGATTAAAAATACATGGTTAGATTTTTTGTCAACTCGCTCATATTATTACACTTCACCCTATTGTTATGTCCTGCATACCTATCCCTACATTTTGTGTGCAAAATGTTGAGTCCCCTCTTTTAGCTTTTTTTCTCTTACCTTGTTTTCTTTGCCTTTGTTTCTTTTCTTTTCTTCTTTGGGGTTTTCCTTCCCATGAGGTTTGTTTTGTTTTCACTTTTGTCTTTCGTGTCTCCGGGACCCGGTCCTAGAGTTGGTTGTTTCCTTTCTAGAGCTGGATTCCAGACTTTGGGATTCTTTGCCACGATGTCTCCTTCTCGTAAGGAGACATGGTTGTTCGAAATCCCCATGCTAGGAGTCCGGAGGATCGCCTGTTTCAAAGTTTGCAGGAAAGAGGGTAACTTTATTTTTACCTCGGGTATAAATAAGATTTACATGTCACTTTTGCAATTACCGTGATTAAAAAAATTAGTGTTTTTAGAGTGATTACTTGACGATTTGAAGTGTGAATTAAGTGTGAATTACTCTGAGCTTAGTGGAAAACTATGAGTTAGTTTTCGATATCTATTCGTGAGCATTATAGGTCAAAGCTATTGCAGAGCGGTCCTAGTGCCTCCTCTATTTGCCATTTTTTGGATTCCTAGGTAGGTCTTTTGGTTCCTACTTTCATTTTGTTTATTTTGGTTCTATTTGGTTTTGGTTTGCTCTCATTTTGGTTTTTGTGTTTTCTGCTTCTAGTTTGCCACCCGTTGGTGGGTTGGTTCTGCTAGAGGGTTGTCCGCCCTCTGTGCAACTGTAAGATAATGTACATTATATATTATTGGTCTTAGGGTAGCCATTGTACATCATGTTTATACTATTTATGTTGTGAATGATGTATATTTTTGTATATTGCATGTATATATGCTTTGGCCCTCAGTCCTCCTATATTTTATGTATATATGTTCTGTGTATCCCTTAGAGCTTGCGAGTTCTTCACACTCTATCATGCATTTTGGCTTCCTAAGGTCGAGCTCATCAAGACAGAGTCAACACAGTTCCAACTCGGCACCTCGCTGGTTTGAACCATGGTGGCTTTCTCTATCTTTTGTCTCGTCACATTGATGGCTGGATTAATTTCCCACCTATGAGCATTTAAAAGTGTCCAGTCTGCCATTCATTTTTTCCCCATGTTGGCCCACTTGTCTTAATTAATGCCATAAATGTCTTTACGCCGCCTGCCATCTTACTACATGCCAACACACGTCAAACAAAGTATAGCTTGTTGCCAGTCACATTGGCAACAACTAGTTTGTCCAGACTCTGGACCTCTAGTGGGACCTTGTCTTCTGCTTCTCCTTGCTACCTTGTCAACAAAGCTCCAGAATGATAAGTCATGTTCCTTATAGATACTATGGAAATTTTGATATACATACTAACACTTGTTTGATAGGTGCAAGCTGGTGAAGAATCTCCTATAGTTATAATTTATGTTTATATATGTCCTGACAGTTCTTTGGTCTTTCAGGTTGTAGATAGGTTGATTAAAGATGTTTGACGATTTCTCTCCTCCTGATAGTCCGGAGCTACCTACCACTTCTACTCAAGGAGCTACAAAGTCAAATATTTAAATAATGTTAGAAAAGCTGCCTTTGACCTCTAAGTATCCAAAGGAAGGAGGTATTGTGGGGTCCAAGATAGACTCCAAAGTTTAGGAAATAATGGATCTGGATCTCGGGACTTGGCCCGAATTACAAAGTTTAATCCAAGATATTTACAAGTTAAAGGCCAAAGGAGATAAGCTATCCACTTTCTTACCTACCTTCGACATCATAAAGGCTGGGAAATTTCCATGTGTGGTGTAGTCACTAGAACTAATAGGGCAGCTAGCGGTACTGTACAATGTAACCACTCACTCAGTTTTGCTCCCAGATCCCTGACCAATACAATATCCCACCAAAATTCTCACATTGGATGCTCCCACCTTTGCTTTTGGGTTAGTCATTCCTTAGTTCAAAGGATCTTCTATCATCACCAGGGCCAGATCATTGAAGAAATTTGGTGACATCAAAATCATTTCCCGACAACATCTTAACAGTCAGTGGTTGAAGTCTCCAAAGCAAGACTACAAAATAATGAAGTTGGAAATTCCCCATGGGGATTTCAAGGAGCCCATTCAAGCGGGTATCATATTGTTATGCAGGATCTTTGGATGGCCCCACACCCAAGAATTCTTGGTGTGGATGTATTATTTCCTACATTGCATCACAACACACAAAAGGACCTTCAACTAGGCGACCATTATATCTAATCATGTAGATACACAAATGAAGACTATCGCCTAGAATTCCCAATTTTACATGACATCATATGTGCTATGGGAATTAGCAAAGCAAAGGCTAGCTTTTCAAGGTCTAGAAATAGTCGAGGAACTTGGGAATGGTCTGGGGCAAGTCACACCATGGGACCATCATCCCCAACTGCAGTGGGAGCTCAATTTCCTAAACTTTTGCCAGGTAAATGATACCTTCATTTACCATAACATTCTAACACTTACCTGAGATTCTGGGTACCGCCTCTCACAGGTGAAAATGACACTAGTTAAATCCTATGGCCAATACTTTATTCAGTTCCAAGATCACACCTACATCAGGGTGACAGGCTTCAATGGGAAGCCCTATATTTTTCCCCAGTATTATGGGGATAGAATTATTCTCATGGAATTTTGCAAGAAAATGATGGATCTACACACCTTCTTCACATTGAATAAGGTCATCAACATCCCATTCTCTTTCTCTTGTGGGAATTCACATGCAGCCTCACTATGGATCAGGAGGTAGACAATGAATTGAAAAGTTTGGGGCTGGTTGAATTCAACCACGCTTGGAGAAATTATGATCCCTGCGGCAAGATTGGTGCAACACTACCTTAGGCATCCCCACCGCATAAAGAAGATATTGAAGATTTAAGGGCAGACTTCCAAGATAGTTTTGATCTTTGGGCCTGACAACATACAAGGATGAGCAAAGGGCTCATGGAAATGCTAGACCTTCTGACTTTCTCGAAGGGTTTCAAAGATGGCAGGTCGCTGGAGGATCCACCATACAAAGGATAGGGGCTGGATAAATTAGACCTCCCTCCATTGGATTGGGCCACTCCAGAGGATTTAACAATTGAAGGGGTATGCCACCCCATCATAGAGGCAAGTCCTAGATACTTTTCTTGGGTGTGACCCAAGAGCACCCAAAAGAAATCAATGGTCAAGAAGACCATTCCCTCTTCAACTCGTGCCAGACCTTATCCGTCTGCTGTGGCCGCTAAAACAAGTGTAAGTAAAGGAAAAGGAAAAGAGGGAGTCCAGGTGCCCAAGGCATCTCCTCAGATTACCACCCTTTTGATGGCCCAGGTACACAATAAAATGGAGTTGGCAAAGCTGGCTAGCCAGCAAATTAGCATGCAAGTATCTGCCAGCCTTCCAATCACTCCAAAGACATCTGCTCACTTGGCAGGGCCCCCTTCATTGGTAGTGATGATGAACAGACAGACTTTTGCTAAGGCAGAGTCTACCAACATTCTAGATATAGGGGCTTCACTCACAAGGAGAAAGAAAATAGTCATGACCCCTATACCAAGTGTCGCCCTTGGTATGCCAGAAAAGCCCCCAGTAGATGTGAGTTTGGACTCTCTTGAATCAGAGGATATTTTAGACTCCTCTCCACCACATGAAGATTTTGATGATAACTTCTCGGCAGAGGAGCTTCTAGAGATTCAACAAGGTGTTAGTCATGCGGTGGAATAAATTGAAGCTCAGGATAAAGAAGAAGTCCCTGCAGAAGAAGAAATTCCCATAGAAAAGGATATATTAGAGCAAGAGGCTTAGGAAGAGATTCAGATAGAACATAAGAAGGAAAGAATACTGGTCCAGGAGATTGAAGATTTATCAAGGCAGTCCACAAATGAGCAACCGATGGTCAGAGAACCAAGACCCAAGGGAACAACTGTACCTCCAACCATCACACTTTGGGTGCCTTCGGTAACTCCAGGTGACCAAGTGCCCCAGAGCACTTTCAGTGAGGTAGTAATGGTGGCCACCTTGTTCAACTTTGGTCAGGGATCTCACCCACCTCCAGAAGATGTCCTGATGGAGGAGAATATGGTAGTAGATGAGGCCAATAAGATGCAAGAACAATAGTAGTTAATGGACCAAGAAGTCTCAGATGAAGAAAATGTACAGGTTGCTAATACCACTAGGGAAGATGAGGTCCCTGAAAATATAGAGACTGAGACTAGGGAAAAGATTCCTGGTGACATTGCAAAGAACACCAGCATGGCTGAAAATATCAAAGATTCTGGAGAATAGGAAACAAGAAAAGAATAGGAACAAGGAGAGCCAGAACAGGAGCAAGAAAAGGAGCTCAAAGATAATGTTCACTCTGAGAATACACTGCTAGATTTTGAAAGGGATCCTAATGAATAGATATTGGTAGAAAGGCCATTCCAGTCACTCCAATGGCTGGTAGAAACTAAGAAGAGGAAAGTAGCTCCACTCTCACTAGCTGAGATGATGGCCATGAATGTCAAAATAAAGAAGATCAAGAAGGTGTGGGTTTTCCATACTCTTTGGACCAACCCAGTAGGCAGTATCATTGTGGTTATCGCAACACTCCCAACAAACATAGATGCAGCGGTTGTAAGGCCTGAAGATTACAATATAAAAGAGGTATAATTGGGGAAGAGAGACAAGTAAGGTGAATTAGACTTGATTAAGGAGGCTTTCAAGGTGATAGAAGCTTGATACATAAAGCAGGGCCAGGAGCTGCAAGAGGAAAGAGAAATAAATGCCAATATCCTCGCACTTCTGGTCGAACTAACACAGCCTTTAGCCAAAGTCCACCCCAAAACCCCCTGTTCCATATTGCCACTTGCATAGGGTGATGTGGACTCTCTATGCATTATGAAGAAAAAGGTGCAAGCAGTGGAAATGTGGGCAGCCAAATAGGTCATAGCAATGAGAGAATATCTAGCGTCGTCCCTCCTGGACCTCTACAGGGTTGATCTTGTCCTCAGCCACATGAGAATCTTTGCTCAGATATAGGAGAAAGACTTGGAAAAATATGAGAAGTGTAAAGTCAGGTTGGAGGAGATTCATAGCCTAAGCGAGGAGTTTTCCATAGAGTCTGGCATTTTGGGAGATGAATCATATGATTCCCTCCAGGTCCAGTACTCAAGACTTGCCCTAAAAATTGAGGTTTGCAAGGAACTAGTTAAAACCTTAAAAGAGAAGTTGATAGTTTCCTAATATCCCTTGGGTTTATTCAGGACATTCATGGTTGGGGTATCACAAGTTGATCCCCTCATCACCAGAACATGTACCCCAGAGGATTATGTCCTCAGTAAGTTTGACGAGTGGATGGAGTCCCTGTATCGACCAGTTGAAGATTTTGACCAGGCCGACTGTCCAGATTGTCAAAGACCATGATCCAGTCACATGATGCCATCAAAATGGTGGATGAATTCTGTAGCAGGGCCAGAGATGTTGAGGAAGCATTGGAGGTTGTCCGTAGTAGGTGGGAAATCATCCAGGGTGTAGACAAGGAAGGCCTAAGCCAAGTGTTGGAAGCTTGGGAAAAATCATAAAGTAATAAAATTCTCTGGATTCTGGAGAATCCAACCACCACCATGTTTTGTATTATTTATTCTTTTTGAACACAAGTTCCTGGATCCTGGAGTCCCAGATCCCACATTTTTGAATTCTTCACGTGACCCATGTCTCAGTTCCCAAAGCCGACTGGTCACTCTCAGGGAAATTAATGAGGGTTGTCAAAAGATGGGTAACTATAACAAGGCACATTAGCTCGAAGGGAGGTTTCTGACAGGTGGTCTTTCCAAGGTGCTACTTCAAAGATACACCTGGTGCATCAGAGAAAGGGTGCCACTTTTCCATTTATGACGCATGTAGCCTCAATCCCTGGGGGATCAGATTTCTTCTTTATCCTTCTAGATCTCTTCTTGAGGCCGATTCTTCCACTCCACCTTTCTTGTCTTATTCTTCTGACATGTCAGGCCTTTCCATCTTGACGTCATTTGTAGCATGGTGAAGGTAGTACCAGCCACTAAATAATATATTATATTGTAAATTTTAAAATAATATAGGGTTAGGTTTAGGTGAAGTGATGTGTATAAATAATGAGTCTGACCTCATCCCAAGGGATGACAAAATTGATGATTTTGTAGTCCATAGCTAATAGCAATTTGGTTTTCCCATTTCTTAGTTGTAGAGCTCAATGATCCATATTTTTTAACTTTCATTACTTAAATACTTCCCTGGAGTCACCATTGTATCATGCACCAGTGCTTGCTGGAAAGATGTTAATGAAGAAGGAAGGGTTCTCTCAATGATGTTGTTGGCACTCTATCTTCTAGGTTAATGATATTTTATGCTTTGTGTTCTTCATGTCCTTTCCTCTAATGCTTAAAATAGATTAACGACCTCCTTTATTTTTCTATTGATAAAATATGAATTGATGGTTGTATATTTCTTCGGTATTTAGTATAGTGTTTTAGAGCATTGTTGATGGTTTGAATACCCAGGCCTCACAGATGATCCTAGGAATTAGTGTTCAACCTAGTCAAAATCCAACTCCCCCAATGGCTGCATACTTTGGAAATACCGGGTCTCCAATGAAAAATTTTCTAGGTGCAGCCAAAGATTTACCCCCACACACTGAAAAGATTTGTCTCAGCTATGAGCACTTAGGCTCACAAATCGTAGAAGAGTATTTGTAGGCATACAAAGATGCCATGAACCAACACCAGATCCAACATTAGGATTTTGTGACCCGAATGTTCCCTTTGTCCCTAGGATAGAACAAATTGAACTAGTACCTCAATCTTCCCGCCAACTCCATTAACAGTTGGAAGGACATGGAAGATGCCTTCCTAGCTGCCTTCCACATACATGTGGACCTAGCTTGGTCCCATAGCTAGATCATTTCTATCAGGAAGGAACTAAATGAACCCCTTGTAGCATTTAACCACCGATTCTAATGTGTTCTGAAGCAGTGTATGGGTCCCTTCATCCCATCCGTGGAAGTGACTATCCAGACTTATCTCAATGTGATGGACCTCTTTGTTGCCACTCTCCTTTGGAGAAATACCATCTTGTGCGACCAGGATACTTTGGTGAAAGTTTACAACCTAGCCTTAGAACTGTCTTGCAGCCTTAACAAATCCCCAGGAAGGATTGGGTAGGGTACGCCATATAACATGATCCCTAGTGGAAATTATTACGCTGGGGGATATAACACCAATTTGGTAATGGGTACCCCCGTGATAGCCATGAATACCCCACCACTGCTGATAGACTAGTAGGCCCGATATGTGTATCCATTGCAGACTCAAAAATAACAGGTCTGGAATATTTTTCTTGGAACCAGCCTCAACAGACACAGCAACCTCAGACACAACCACCTATAGTGCCTTTTTTCTAGTCATCTATGGCTGGAGGATTTCTTTGCTTGACTCCAAAAAATATTGCTACTTTTCCAGGGAACCAACAACAACAACCACACATTGTGATGCAAACACTTAGTTGACCATGGAGGTTGAATCCCTCTGGTGAATGTTGTCCCCCCTGACTGTGGACATGGGTAAATTGAAGGTGAGGTCCTACACACCCTAGAACTCCAATTCCTAGAGAGGGAATATTTTCTCTGGCCAACGAAACAACAATTCCAGAGGGAGAAATTTTAACAATGGGTCTCAGCCCAACCAACAGTAATGGAACAACAATGCAAACACTGAAGATCTACCTCTAAACCAAAATGCCAATTAGAGTGGTGTTGGACCATCCCATTTCACGCCTCATAGACTTCCATCCCATGAACAATTGGTGTAAATTACATGACACAGGCTCCCACAATGAGGTAAAATATGCCACATTGGAGAAGGTCATCATTATTTCCTAGTTGGATAGGCAACAAGTGTCTGATCCTACTCCCCCAGAGCCTCCTGTGCAAAATCCCACTCACGGTGCATTCACCTATGAGACCATCTTCTTCGAAACCGCCAAAGAAGAAGAATCTAAATTACAGGGATTCTTTGATGAATCAATTATGGCCTTTGAGGCCAATGCCTTCACCAACCCAAGGGCTCCTTACAATACTCAGAGCTAGGCTAGTAAAGGACTAGTTTACATGCCAACACTTCCCAAGGACACTCCTCCTCAGGGCAATATGATCGACCGGCCTATCCCTCCAAAAGGTTCTAGCTCTAACCAAGCAAAGGACCTGGCTGAGGGAAGCCACCAATTCCTAGGAGGAAGGTTTGACATCATGAAGGCGTTAGAACAAACCACCACCTCCATGACCTTGATGGATGTTTTATTAAACTATCCTGAGTAGAAGAAGTCTCTTCTAAAGCTCTTGGGAAACCAATAAACTGTCAGTCGCCCACCCAAGACTATCTCTTTTGAGGTGGCCAATGCGGCTATGTTCCAAGGAAATACTAAAGATCCTCCCTTTCTGCTAGGCCTGAACATACAAGGCAAAAACATACACAATTTCCTAGTAGATTCTGGGGCTTCGGGAAACATCATGCCCCTTTCTATATGCCAGAAGCTTGGATTTTGACCCACCCCATCTAATGGTGTAGTAATTAAACTGGATAAAATCACTGTGAAAATGGTGGGTGAATTGAAGAATGTCCATATATAGCTCATTAAGGACCCCAGAATAGCCAACACAATCGATATCCAAGTGGTGGACAACCTAGAGACTTATGGCATGTTGTTAAGCTGAAATTGGTCTAAGTCCTTGAACATATACTTTTCGACCGACTTCTCCCACTTATGGTTCACTTGGGAAGGAGAATCAAACAAGATCTGGGTTGAAAGTGAGTCTCGGATGAAACAAGCACTCACCAAAGTTAGGAGGGTTAACAAGGTCTTATTCTCTGAGACTTCTCCCAAGGTGTACCAACCCCTTGAAATCTTAATGTTTGATTTCACCCCTGAGGAGGATCCCATAGTTCTGTAGAGAACCCAGGACCTAGAAGAAAAATTGATGGTTGAGGTTAACTCTCAGGGTGACATAGTAACCCCCACCACACTCTTTTCTGACACTTGGTGCTAGGTACATTACTAGAAGTACTCAGAGCTAGAGTATGAGCCTTGTCTTTCCATCGCTACCCAACACATTGACGCCTTCCAGAACAAAGAGCATGTAGTTGATTCCTCAGAGTCCAGTATTCCTACTGGAAGCACTTATTTGGTGCCACTTCTCTAGAGATCTTAATCCCAAGTCCCCTCAGAGGTAAACCTCACCCACGTACCATCAACACAGAAGGAAACTCCTCCCAAGTCTCCCAAAGATAATCCAAAGGCCACTCCATCTTCCCAGCCCCAGACAACAAACAATGATTTGTGGACCCTTAAGTTTGATGGGTCCCAATCCAAAAATGGCTATGGGGCCATAGTAGTATTAATCAACCCATGGGGAAATCCTTCCTCACATCCTACAAGCTACAGTTCAACTGCACAAACAACATCATGGAGTACGAGGCCCTTGTCTTGAGACTCTTATTTGCATTAAGAAAGGGAATCACTTACCTTTGGGCCCTAGGTGATTCAGAGTTGATTGTTAAAAAAGTCTGGAGTTAATACACATGTCATGATAAGAGGTTGGCTACATACCGCAACCCAGCATGGAGCCTTATTGAAGATTTTGATGCCTTTGACATTGATCTTATTCCCTGGTGATGGAACTATGTCCCAGATGCCCTTGCTATTTTTTCCAGCACACTTGAGCCCATGGCCGGCTCACGACTCTGGAGATTTTCTATTGATATGATCCCCACCCCGTCCATTCCAAATAATGTCACCCATTTTCAGGTTTTTGAGGATGATCAGCACATCCTGGTCTTCATGGCCAATGTCAATGTCTTCGAGGACCAGATAGTGGAGGAACAAGACCATGATGACACTGGACAGGGTGATGAAGATGATGGGATCATGGACCTACCAACCAACACCATCTCGAAGGGGATGGTCACACTTGAATGAATCTTCAACTCAGACCCTCGGGGCTGGAAAAATATATCATCCTCCTCTAAGGGAGGTAAATTTGAGAAAGTAAACATCGGCCAACCTGGTGAAGAGAAAATGATACACATCAGTACCTCCTGCTCCCATGAGGATAAGGAGAATATTCTCATAGTTCCTTGAGAATATATAGACGTGATCGCGTGGGGGTATGAGGATTTGAAGACATACGACACATCCATTATGACTCATACCATCCCACTCAAACTTGATTCTAAGCCTTTCTGGAAAAAGAAATGACCCATCAACCCATTGATCGAGTGTCTAATTCATTAGGAGGTGCAAAAACTATTATCAGCCTAAAAAATCTTTCCAATCTAGCACACTATGTGGGTTGACAACCTGGTCCCTATGAGAAAGAAGAGCGGTAAAATTCACCTTTGCGTGGATTTCCAAAATTTGAATAGGGCCTCTAAGAAGGATAATCACCCTCTCCCCTTGTTGGATGAGGTGTTTTAGATAGTGAATGGATGCCAAATGATGTCTTTCTTGGATGGGTACTCCAGATATAACCAAGTCATGGTTAAATACAAGGATAGAGACAAAACGACGTTAACCACCAAGTGGGGAATGTTTGCATATCAGAGGATGCCATTTGTCTTGATTAACGTAGGGGCCACATTTTAGAAGGCCATGGACATTGTGTTCGAGGGCCTTATGAGCTAGTGCATAATCATCTACATGGATGATTTGACCATCTTTTCCTAGGACAGGTGTGACCATTTTTCCCACCTCGCCCAAATTTGCAAGAGATGTTTCCGGTATGGAATATCCCTCAACCCTAAGAAGTGCATATTTGGGGTCACTAAAGGGAAGCTTCTTGGGCATATTGTCTCTGAGAAGGGTATATCCATTGACCTTGAGAGAGTTGAAGTGCTGCTAAACTTGCAAATTCCCAACAACAAGAAAAAGATGCGATCTTTCTTCAGAAAGATCAATTTTGTCTGGCGGTTCATCACTGGATTCGCCAAAATCATGAAGCTACTCAATGAGATGATGAAGAAAGATACCAAAATTGAGTGGAGTCTGGAAGCAAAGAAAGTGTTCACCTAGATTAAATAGACAATAACAAAGGCACCAGTTCTGGCTAGTCTAGACTACTCCCTCCCTTTCTACATTTACTCCTTTGCTTTGCCACATTCTACTGTGACAGTATTGACCCAAAAGGTCAAAGGGGAAGAATGACCAATAGCTTTCATGAGCTCCCCCTTCAAAAATACCAAAGTCTAGTACTCTTCATTGGTAAAGTAGGCCTTTGCTCTTGTTCATGCCATGAATAAATTATGGCATTACATTCTTTGGAGCAAGGTGCATGCTATCATCCCAGACCAGGCTGTAAAATCTCTGCTGATGTAGAGTGAATTGGGTGAAAGATGGGGAAAATGGATGGCCATCCTCCAAGAATATGATTTAGAAATGCAACCCATGAAGAGAGTTCAAGGCCAGGGGCTAAGTAGAACAATGGGAGAAGAGACTCCCCACATCGAGTGTCAGACATACATAATGGAGTCTATCACTCGAGATCTGTGGTACACTGATTTGGTGTACTTGTTGTTAAATAACAAATGTCCTGAGGGATTGCCTCTAAACAAATATCATACCCTATGGTTGAAAAGTGCACACTTCATGATCAAAAACTCTATGCTTTACCACAAGAATTACGAGGGAGTGTACCTTCAGTGTATCGATAGGGTTCAAGCTACAAAAATAATTGAAGAATTCCACATGTAGTTTGGAACTGGGCATGGCTCTGTTGATGCCACCACCCATCAGATCTTTTGTGCTAGATATTATTGGCCCTACATCTTTAAATATGTCTACACTCACATCTAGAAGTTCCATACTTTCCAAACCGCGACACATCGTGAGCGTAACCTGACTATGCCTTTGCAGCCAGTTTTTGAAGCTAGACCCTTTTCCCAATGGGCATTTGAATTTACTGGGGAAATCAACCCCAACTAATCTACCAACCACTAATACATCCTAACTACAACTGATTACTACACCTGGTGGTCTGAGGCCATACCTTGTAAAAATAACATGGCAGACATAGTTATCAAATTCCTGGAAGAAAACATCGTCACAAGGTTCAGGATGCCCTTTGCTATAGTATGTCAAAATGGTCTGGCATTTTCTTTGGCACAACTACTTGAGTGGACCTATGACTGGAAGATCAATCTGAATTTCTCCAACAACTATTACCCCTGGGGGAATGGTGTTACTAAATCAACTAACAAAAAATTGGTTGAAGTGATCAAACACCTGTTAGAATAGAATCCCTGGGATTGGCACCAAAAGTAGAGATTCACCCTCTGGGAAGATCGCATTTGAATTAAGGCCACCCTAGGAATTTCCCCATTCCATCTATTTTATGGCCAGAACCTAGTATTCCCCATTAACTTACAGATCTCAATTTTACAGTTCATACAGGAATTCAACAACCGAGACAACATCGTGGAGGTTCAGCTCCTGAATCTTGTGCAAATGGATGAACAAAGAGATGCAGCCCTAGAACATTTTGCGCATCACCAAGCAATGGTAAAATGATGGTTTGACCAAAGAGACCAGTACAAGGTCTTTCAGATTTTAGACTTGGTCCTTCTGTGGGATAAAGCCCAGGAAAATAAAGGAAAGAAAACCAAATTCCAACGGCTCTGACTCAGACCATACTTAATGTCAGAGATCTATGGGGAAAATACCTATTACCTTAGTACCATGACCAGAGAACCTATCCTATTGCTCATTAATGGACATTTTCTCAAACATTATTTTGAATAAGGTAGGTTTGTCTGTAGTTGTACCATATGTAATTCTTCTCACTTGTAAATATTTCTTTCCTGGTGTCCCCGTTTGGGGTGCCTCATTTTGTAAATAGTTTTGTTGGTCATCCTCTAGGACCACCCCCTTTCTATTTGTTTCACTTTTGATTTTGTTCTTTCTTTTTTAGGTTTCTAGTGTTTTGCTCCTTTTTGTAGGCTGGTATGCTTTGCATAACATCTAGTCTCCGGGATGGTACCTTCTGCATTTATGTTGAACTTAGAATCTATTTTTTGCATGGTGGAATCGGTCTAGTCTCCGAAGTTATTTCATAAGTTTGGTAGTAAAATATGAGTAATCTTCAATGGATTTATCCCCAGAAGCCCGGTAATTAGTTAAATCAAAATTAAAGGAAACAAGTAATCAAACACACCAAGGGTAGATCAGTCGCACTAGTTGGTTGACCCAAGTCTGAATTTTTAAGATTCTCTCCAAGTCTGGAGTTTTTCTTCCCCATTCAGAAAATTAAGGTGGGTGGAGGGGTGAAAGAAGTATCACCATTAAAATTTGGCTAAGCTCAGGTTTAATGGTGAAAGAAGTACTGCCCCCCACCCAGAAGAGAATAAAATAACAAGGAAAAGAAAAGATGGGATGAAACTCTGGTATCTGGGAGAAATAAGAAAACTTGATGACTTTGGATTGGATATATTTAGTGCCCCTTCTCTACTTCTCCCAGAGGTCTTTGGCTTGATTTCCTTCCAAAGCACACACTTCACAACTGATGAAAGACCATGGATTGAATCGCATATGGCCAGATTTTCTCAGACGGTTTATGCCTTGCCAGAAGGATGCTCAGAGTAATGATTTGTTCCATTTTTTATAACCAGAGATTCTATGGTTCTCAAATGCCCTAAGGCATTCATCCCAAATAGTCACTATTTTTTATGCCCTATATACCTGTCCCTACATTTTGTGTGCAAAATGTTGGGTCCCCTCTTTTTTCTTTTTGGCTCTTGCCTTGTTTTCTTTGCCTTTTTTTCTTTTGCTTTCTTCTCCCAATTTTTCCTTCCCATGAGGTTTGTTTTGGTTTTGGTTTTGTCTTTTGTGTCTCTGGGACCCGGTCCTAGAGTTGGTTGTTTCCTTTCTAGAGCCAGATTTTAGACTCAGGGATTCTCTGCCATGATGTGTCCTTCACGTAAGGAGACATGTTTGTTTGGAATCCCTGAGCCCAGAGTCCAAAGGATCGCCAGTTTCAAAGTTTATTAGAAAGAGGGTAACTTTCTTTTTACCTCGGGTATAAATAAGATTTACATGTCACTTTTGTAGTTACCATAATTAAAACACTTAGAGTTTTTAGAGCAATTCCTTGACGATTTGAAGTGTGAATTACTCTGAGCTTACTGGATAACTACAAGTCAGTTTTTGGTAGCTGTTCATGAGCATTGGAGGTTGAAGCTATTGTAGAGAAGTCCTAGTGCCTCCTCTCTTTGCTATTCTTTGGATTCCCAGATAGGTCTTTTGGTTCTTACTTTCATTTTGTTTGTTTTGGTTTTGTTTTGTTTTTGTTTGCTCTCATTCTAGTTTTATGTGTTTTCTACTTCTGGTTTGGCACCCGTTACTGGGTTGGCTCTACTAGAGGGTTGTCCACCCTTTGTGTAGCTATAAGATAATGTGCATTATATATTCTTGGTCTTAGGGTAGCCATTGTACATCATGTTTATTCTATTTATGCTGTGAATGATGTATATTTTTGTATATTGCATGTATATATGCTTCGGCCCTCGGCCCTCCTGTATTTTATGTATATATGTTATGTATATCCCTCACTACTCATGAGTTCTTCAAGCTCTATGATTCATTTTGGCTTCCTGAGGTCAAGCTTGTCAAGATGGAGTCACCACGGTTTGAACCATGGTGGCTTTCTCTCTCTTCTATCTTGTCGTATTGATGGCGGGATTAATTTCCCACGTATGAGCATTTAAATGTGTCTAGTATGGCATTCATTTTTGCCCCATGTTGGCCCACTTTTCTTAATTAATACCATAAATTTCCTTACACCACGTGCCAACACATGTTGACCAAAGTATGACTTGTTGCTAGTCACCTCGGCAATGGCTAGTTTGTCAAGACTTTGGACCTCCAGCGGGACCTTGTCTTCTGCTTCTCCTTGCCACCTTGTTAGCAAAGCTCCAGAATGATAAGTCATGTTCCTTCTAGATACTCCAAAACATTTGATATACATACTAACACTTTTTTGATAGGTGCGGGCTAGTGAAGAATCTCCCAGAGTTATAATTTATGTTTATATATGTCTTGATGGTTCTCCAGTCTTGAAGGTTGAGGATAGGTTGATTAAAGATGTCTAATGATTTCACTCCTCTAGATAGTCTAGAGTTACCTACCAATTCTACCCAGATAGCTACAAAGTCAAATATTTAAAGAATGTTAGCGAACCTACCTTTGACCTCCAAGTATCCAAAGGATGGAGGTATTGCGGGGTCCAAGATAGACTCCAAAGTTTAGGAAATAACTGATCCATATCTTGAGACTTGGGCCAAATTACAAAGTTTAATCCATGCTATTTATAGGTTAAAGGTTGAAGGAGATAAGATAGCCACATGCTTAGCTACCTCTAGCATCATAAAGACCACAAACTTTCCATGTGTTGTGCAGTCACCACAACTAATAGGGTAGCTAGCGGTACTGTACAATGTATCCACTCACTCAGTTCTGCTCCCGGATCCCTGGCCACTACAATATCCCACCATAATTATCACATTGGATGCTCCCACCTTTGCTTCTAGGTTGGGAATTCCTTAGTTCAAAGGATCCACCATCATCACCAAGGCCAAATCATTGAAGGAACTCGGTGATGCCAAAATCATTTCCTGACAACATCTGAAAAGTCAGTGGTTGAAGTCTCCAAAGTGACACTACAAAAGAATAAGGTTGGAAATTCCCCATTGGTATTTCAAGGAGAAAATTCAAGCGGGCATCATATTCTTATGTAGGATCTTTGAATGGCCCCACACTTAGGAATTCTTGGCATGGATGTATTATTTCTTGTATTGCATCATAACACACAACGTGACCTTCAAATGGGCAGCCATTATATCTAATCATGTAGATACACAAATGAGGACCATCACCTAGAATTCCCAATTTTACATGACATCATTTGTGTTTTGGGAATTAGCATAGCAAAGGCCAGCTTTTCAAGGTCTAGGAATAGCTAGGGAACTTGGGAACGGTCCAGGGCAAGTCACACCATGGGACCATTATCACCAATAGTAGTGGGAGCTCAGTTTCCTGAACTTTTGCCTGATAAATGATGCCTTCATTTACCATAAAATTCTAACACTTACCCAAGATTCTAGGTACCACCTCTCACAGACAGAAATGATGCTGGTTAAATCCTACAGCTAGTACTTCAGTCAGTTCTGGCATCACACCTACATCAGGGTGACAAGCTTCAATGGGAAGCCCTATCTTCTTCCTTGGTATTTTGGGGATAGAATTATTCTCTTGGAATTTTGTAGGCAGATGATGGATTTACATGCCTTCTTCACATTAAAAAAGGTCATCAACATCCCATTCCCTTTCTCTTGTGGGAATTACACATGCAGCCTTGCTGTGACTTAGGAGGCTAACAACTAATTGAAAATTTTGGGGCTGGTTGAATGCAACCATGCTCAGAGAAATTATGATCCCCACAGCAAGATTGCTGCAACACTACCTCAGGCGTCCCCATTGCATAAAGAAGATATTGAAGAATTCTGGGTGGACTGCCAGGATAGTTTTGATCTCTGGGCCCAACAACATACAAGGATGAGCAAAGGGCTCATGGAAATGATGGACCTTCAGACTTTCCCGAAGTGTTTCAAAGATGGTAGGCCGCTGGAGGATCTAGCATATAAAGGATAGGGGCTGGATAAATTAGACCTCCCTTCAGTGGATTGGGCCATTTCAGAGGATTTAATGATTGAAGGGGTATGCCACCCCATCATAGAGGCAAGTATAAAAATACTTTGCTTGGGTGTGCCCCAAGAGCACTTGAAAGAAATCAATGGTCAAGAAGACCATTCCGTCTTCAACTGGAGCCAGACCTTCTTTGTCCGCCATGACTGCTGAAACAAGTGTAAGTAAAGGAAAAGAAAAAGAGGGAGTCCAAGAGCCCAAGGCATATCCTCATATTCACACCTTTTGATAGCCCAGCTACATGAGAAAATGGAGTTGGCAAAGTTGGCCAGGCAGCAAATCAGCATGCATGTATCTGCCGGCCTCCCAATCACTCCAATAACATTTGCTTGCCCGGTAGGGCCCCCTTCATTGTCAACAATGATGAACATACAAAATTTCACTGAGGTGGAGTCTACCAACATTCTGGATACCAGGGCTTCACTCACAAGGAGAAGGAAAATAGTTGTGACCCCTGTACCAAGTGCCGCCCTTGGTATGACAGAAAATCCCCCAGTAGATGTAAGTTCAGACTCTCCTAAATCAGAGGATATTTCAGACTCTTCTCCACCACATGATGATTTTGATGATACCTTCTTGGCAGAGGATCTTCTGGAGATTCAGCAGGGTGTTAGTCATGTGGTGTAAGAAATTAAAGCTCAGGATAAAGAATAAGTCCCTGTAGAAGAAAAAATTCCCATAGAAAAGGATACATCAGAGAAAGATGCTCAGGAAGAGATTCAGATAGAACCTAAGCAGGAAAGAATACCGGTCCAGGAGATCAAGGATTTATCAAGGTAGTCCACAAATGAGCAACTGATGGTTGGAGAACCCAGACCCGAGGGAAAAATTGTACCTCCAACTATCACGCTTCAAGTGCCTTTGGTAACTCTGGGTGACCAAGTGCCCCAAAGCACTTTCAGTGAGGTAGTAACGGTGGCCGCCTTGTTAAAATTTAGCCAGTGACCTCATCCACCTCCAGAAGATGTCCCAATGAAGGAGAATATGGAAGTAGATTAGGCCAATAAGGCCTAGGAACAACAGTAGCAAATGGACCAAGAGGTCCCGGATGAAGAAAATGAAGAGGCTACTGATACCACTAGGGAAGACGAGGTCCCTAAAAATACAGAGACTAAGACTAGGGAAAAGGTACTAGGTTACATTGCAAAGGTCGCCAGCATGGTGGAAAATATTGAAGATTATAGAGAATAGGAAACAAGAAAAGAATAGGAACAAGGAGAGCCAAAACATTAGCAAGAAAAGGAGCCCTAAGATAACGTACACTCCAGTAATATGCCACTGTATTCTGAAAGGGATCCTAGTGATGGATATTGGTAGAAAGGTCATCCTAGCTGCTCCAATGGCTGGTAGAAACTAAGAAGGGGAAAGCCCCAGCGGTGGCCAAAAGCACTCCATTCTCACTAGCTGAGATGATGGCTAGGAATGCCAAAGTAAAGAAGCCCAAGAAAGCATGGGTTGTCCATACTCTCTGCACCAACCCAGCATACAGTACCATTGTGGTTATTGCAACACCCACAACAAACATAGATGCAGTGGCCGTAAGGCCTAAAGACTATAATATAACGGAGGTAGAATTGGGGAAGAGAGACAAGAAAAGAAAATTGGACTTGTTGAAAGAGGATACCAAGGTGATAGAGGCCCGATACATAAAGTAGGGCTAGAAGATGGAAGAGGAAAGAGAAACAAACACCAATCTCCTCACAGTTCTGGTAGAACTAACATGGCCTTTAGCCGAAGTCCACCTCGGAACCCCCTCTTCTAGATTGCCGCTTGTGTAGGGTGATGTGGACTCTCTACACATTATGAAGAAGAAGGTGCAAGCAGTGGATGGGTGGGTAGCTGAACAGGTCAGAGAAATGAGAGAATTTATAGCGGAATCCCTCCCACACCTCTATAGGGTTGATCGCATCCTCATCCATGCGAGAAGCTCTGCTCAGATATGGGAGCAAGAGTTGGAAAAATATGAGAAGTGGAAAGCTAGGTTGGAGGAGATTCGCAGCCTATGTGAGGAGGTTTCCACAAAGTCTGACATTTTGGGAGATGAATCATATGATTCCCTCCAGGTCCAATAGTCCAGATTTGCCCTCAAAATTGAGGTTTGTAAGGAACTAGTTAAGACCTTAAAATAGAAGTTGACAGTTGCCCAATATCCCTTGGGTTTATTCAAGACATTCATGGTTGGGGTATCACAAGTCAATCACTTCACCATTGGAACATGTACCCTAGAGGATTATGTCCTCACTAAGTTTGATGAGTGAATGGAGTCCCTGTATCTGCTAGCTGGAGATTTTGACCAAGGCTGGTTGTCCAGATCGTCAAAGACCATGATCCAGTCACATGATGCCATAAAAATGGTGGACGAATTCTAGAGCAGGGCTGGAGATGTTGAGGAAGTATTGGAGCCTGTCTGTAGCAGGTGGGAAAGCATCTGAGGTGTAGATGAGGAAGGCCTAAGTGAAGTGTTGGAAGCTTGGGAAAAATATAAGGTAATAAAATTCTCTGGATTCCAGAGAATCCAACCAACATAATGTTTTGTATTCTTTATTCTTTTTGAACACAAGTTCTCGGATCCCAGAGTCCCAGATACCACATTTTTGAATTCTTCACATGACCCATGTCTCGGTTCCCAAAGTTGACCGGTCACTTTTAGGGAAATTAATGAGGGTTGTCAGAAGATGGGTAACTACAACAAGGCATGTCAGCTCAATAGGAGGTTTCTCACAGGTGGTCTTCCCAAGGTGCCACTTCAAAGATACACCTGGCACATCAGAGACATGTAGCCTTGATCCCTAGGGGATCAAATTTCTTCTTTCTCCTTCTGGCTCTCTTCTCAAGGTCAATTCTTCCCCTCCACCTTTCTTGTCTTATTCTTATGACATGTTAGGCCTTTTCCATCTCGAGGTCTTTTGTAGCATGGTGGAGGTAGTACTGACCACCGGATAATATATTATATTGTAAAGTGTAAAATAAGTTAGGGTTAGGTTTAGGTCAAGTGATGTGTATAAATAATAAGTCTGACCTCATTCCAAGGGTTAGAAAAATTGATGATTTTGCAGTCCATAGCTAATAGCAATTTGGTTTTCCCATTTCTTAGTTGCAGAGCTCAATGCTCCATAGTTTTTAGCTTTTAGTAGTTAAATAATCCCCTCGAGTCACCATTGTATCACACACCAGTGCTTGCTGGAAAGATGTTAATGAAAAAGGAAGGGTTCTCTCAATGATGTTGTTGGTACTCTTTCTTCTTGTTTAATGGTATTTTGTGCTTTGTGTTCTTCATTTCCTTTGCTCTAATGCTTAAAGTAGATTAATGACCTTTCTTTTGCTACTGATAAAATATGAACTGATGGTTGTATATTTCTTCGGTATTTAGTGTAGTGTGTTAGAGCATTGTTGATGTTTTGAATGTTTAGCATAACTATAGGTAGATGAAATACTTCTATCCCTGTAATATCTTTTTAAGTTTATTTTCTAACTAAATACATGCTTGGAGAAAACCCCACTTAACCAAACCCCTAGAGTGGAAAAGTTGAAGATAACTAGCTATCCTCCTCAAACAAAATAGTCACATCTCCCAACCGAGCCCTACACTATCGAGACCCGACTCTCACGTGCTTGGAGGCCCAGGGAATCTCATTTCCCTAGAAAACCTTTATAGGTGAAGTTGGCCAATACCTCGGTACCTGGTGACAACTTACCTGTATTGGTGGACCTAATTACAAAGTCCCGTCAATAGCTGTATTATTATTTTTTGTTATTTTATGATACCTAATAAAAAATGTAGTATAAATAATATATTTTAAGAAAATCAATAAATATTAGGAAAAATTGAACTTGAAATGATTAAAGCTTGCATATAGATGAACACCTATAAGAAAGCTATCTTCCACACAAGAAAGTGACATTTAACTCCATGAAGCACTAAGATACTTAAGAAACCTTGCCTATATGAAGGGAAAAAATACGGAGATAAAAACTCACAATAAATAAAAGAATCCCTAATTAACAAGGTTATTATTTTCAAATATACTTAGAGAAGTACACCAACAATTAAGACTTTCAATAGTTTTCTCCTAAGAAAAGCACTAGTAGTTGACTACAACAATTTGAATTTTTTGTTTTAGGTGTTGTTCATGGTTAAGCTCACGAATTTTACTCCAATGGGGTTGTGTGGTCTAGAAGTGCATGTACTCATGCAATTGTCAACTGCCTTTCACCCCTTGTCTCAAACAGGAATAAATTTTGAAAATCATGTGGCATTGCAAAGTTGAAATGCTAAAGAAAATTGGGTTTCGGCTATTTTGGGATTGTACATTCCATTACTTAAAGTGTTGGGTGGTTTTTTAAGCACATTTGTTGCTAACCATCTTTTTGCAAGACTCTTTAAATTATGTTTGTATTTAATATATATTATTGAGTGGCTTACATCACTTTTATTTAAAAAATTATAATAATACCATAGATTTTTAAAATTTTATTTGATCAAATTTGAATAAGAAAATTTATCCATGTCATACATATATTATACAAAATGGTGAACTATAAATTCATTTAGAAAATCCTAAAAATTATTGATGAAACATATTAAGTTGTCAACCAAATTTATACACATGTAGGTTATTTTAAGTTTTTTATTACATCTAAGAAACCCTTTAACAAGGTGGAATAACAATGTAATGGAAAAGGCTCGGGTTGTTTACTTCTCATCATTACAATTATTAGAATTAAAAGCTACAAAACTAAAAAATAAATATGCAAGGCTTATTAATTATTATAAATAATACACAAAATATACTTAAAATTTCAAAATTAAATAGGAAAAACATAAAGTTGATAAATGATAGACAATTGCTAGATAAAAGTAAATGCAAATTCAAATAAATATATATAGAATAAAAATGAGACAAAATAATAAATGAAAAAGGATGAAAAGAAAAACAATAATAATAGAGTGAATGCAGTCATGTTTAGAAGTAAATAAGGCATGGAGGAAAAACAACAAGCCAATAGTTAGAGGGGAGAGCAACAAGGATCCCTCTAGCACACTAGGTCAAGAAGAAAAAAAAATTAGGAGAAAGACTCTCGTGAACATCCAAGATGTTAACATGCTTTATAATGAGGAATATCAAGTATTGGTGAAGGAAAGGATACTATAAGAATCAAGGAAAAGGAAATGTATGATGACATTAATTTTCCATTAGTATGCAAACAACACTTTTGGTAAGCATACACCGAAAGATAGGACAAGAGCAAACCAAAAATCAGATACAAGAGATCACCAAAAATGACTAAGCGCAAAGAGAATCGACAACACAACTTTGTGTGTACACCAAAAATGAAAAGAAAGAAAAATAAAGAGTAACCCTATAGAGGTACCTAACATGTAGGATACAGTGCAGATCAAGAGATAGTTAACTGATTTCAGAGCATAACCGAGAGTCAGAAACTGTGAATCAGTTGCAGCCTGCAAAAGGTGGATCTGACTTCCATGTTAGATAAAACATTCTTGATATATTTATAGAATCTTGATTTTTTTTTAAAACCATATCTTTAGGGACAAGAAACATGAATGTAAGTGCTTTAATTAGTCTAACTAATTTCAAACACATACACTAGGAGATCTTGGTGAAAGTTGTAAACCTGACCCTAGAGTTAGCTGTTACCCAAATTTTTCTCATCTGGTAAAATTGGCTACAGGTGGAGTAAAATGAGGCTCCCATAAGGGTTGAGCCCAACCTGTGGAAAAGACCTTAAATTTTCTAGTCTTGGTCATGTCCTCTGCATATCTTTTCAGTTCCCTATTTTTTGCCTTGTCTATGCAAAATAACCTAAGTATGAAAATCTTAAGCATTTCATGGTAAAACCCTAACTTGGCCATTTGTCATTACCTTTTTGGGTCACTTAAGCTCCTTAAAAATTCTACGTGCACATTTAGCACTACCTTTGGTCTCTAAGTCACATAAGGGAAAAAGCATATTCTATTTTATCTGGCAACCTCGATATTTCCTTTAGTCATGTAGTCTCCCAACGTGACCCGAGGTTAATAAAGTGTCATGAGATCCTGCGACTAAAGTATTTTTTCAACCCATGGGTATAACTTAAGTAAAAGAAAGGTAGGGTTAATTCCTTTTTAGTTAGGAGGTCTCGTGATAAACTTTAGGGTTAGAAATATTTATGAGACATTGAGATTACTCAGTCATTGAGTCTCCATATTCTCCATGGTTAGGAATGGGTTGAGTTAAGGTTAGTGCTAATATAATTGACAGAGGTGACAAGGCAATGGTAAAAAAATAACAAGGGGACCTGTGTCTTGAAGGGCTTGTGTTTCATACTCTTTCAGTCTCCAAGTATCATAACCACAATGGGATATTCCATTCTATTTGGCGGTTACAAGATTGCATTTGAAGCTAGGTCTCCAAAAGGATGCTAAGTTAATGAAAAGGTAAGGAGATTGCGAGAATGTATTATTTCTGAGTCTCGTGATGCAACTAAGGTTAAAAGGAACAGTTGGGAGATTCAGCTTGTTGGTTGTATTTCGTGTTTCACCCTGTTCCTTGTCTTGTTCTCTCAGGTTTCTGGGTTTCGTGCTAATTTCATGTCAAAATCCTAAAAAACCCTGTAAAATCCTAAACCCTAAGGCCTAATGTTGAACGATGTATCTAAAAACCCTTAGCCATGCCTTCTATCCCTTCATTACCTTTTTATTCACTTAAGGCATGTGCTATTTAAAAGATTAAGTCAAGTCGCTTGATCGCGTGAATCAGATGGAATATGCCATATGATCTCCCGACTTTGCTTTTGCCTTATGTCGCTTAGTCTCATGACAAAACCGAATATTCCATTTATCTCACGAGACTTGGCAATTTCTCTTCAGTCGGGTTGTCGCTTGATTCTGTGTTATAAGCTTTCAAAGTAAAAGGGACCCACCCTCAGTCGGGTGATCGCATGATGTTAAGGAAAGTCAACAAAATGTCTTCCGACTTTGCGCCTTTCTTCATGTCGCGTGATCGCTCGATTAGCCTGGTCAAACAGTTAAGGTTTCACTTCAGTCGCGTGGTCGGGT
>MU226596.1:1965251-1978411 GCA_018584345.1 Thuja plicata
CCTGAGTAGTTGTGGAACTCAAAAACGAAGAAGGATATTGTTTAGTCCTTAGCAATTAGGCTTTTCTTGCCTCTGAACTCTGAGTCAGAATCAAGAGGTAACAAGGATCAAGTAAGCATATCAAGCAATATAGTTCATGCAAGAAAAATCCCTAACACAGCTACAAGGAGGAAAAGGTAACCTAAGATTATAATGCGAAGCCTGAGTAGACTAAGTTATTTGTGGCTACATTTTTAAATAAAATCAGATTTTGATCTCATTCATCGATGCAGATATATGCGCCAGCTGTGACCATCGTCACACAAATATTTAAAAATTCAAATATCTTTGTAGATGAGATTTAAATAGTTATGACAAAGCTAACTGACAGAGGATTATATGGATAAGGGGTGACCTTTCAAGAGGAGTATGCGTTGAGTCATCTTTTCTGAAGGGGTAATTTGATTTTTGGCAATATTCTCTACAAATAGTATGGTCGAATTGACTCAACCTTGGTTTCCTAATTAAGACCTTATTCTATGTATTTTGACTGGTCTTCTTTCATATCAAATTCACCGACCTTTTTCAGAGATTTTGATTTATAGAAAGCTACTTTTCAAAGATAGATCTGATCTTCAGTAGATAGTTCCAGATTTTCTTCTAACGCATGGGACATATAGGGTTTTTGTCGTTCAAAACAAAACATATTATAATGTGACCCTAATAATTTTTCAGACTCCAAGCCTACGTGTTCGAGAGTATATATATTAGTTTTAAGAGCTTTAGAAAAAAAGAGTTTTCCTAGCCTAGAAGTTATCCGTGGCATTCTTTCTTCCCTCTTACGCCTACAGTTTGTAATCTTTCATTAATATTCAGATATTGCAAAGGCTTTTTGTGACATCTTTTTTGTCCCTGGGCTTTCTTGTCTGAATCTCTCTTACTAAATTAGGATATATTAAATGATTTTAGAGAAACATTTAAGTCCCTGAGCCCTCTTTCTTTTTTCAATAGTGTGTATTGTTGTGGATGATTTGATTTAGATGATTTTGTGGATATCTTACAGTTCCCTATCATTTTGTCTCATTCCTATGCAAAATTGCAAAAGTGGATGGTTGTCTGCAGGTCATAGTCCATGTCTACTAATAGTGAATATGCTATTGTTTGTGAAATTCTTTCTTTCCCAAAATAGCCTCTGTTTATCTCATACCTCCCTATGAAATACTTATGCAAGCCTATCTATAAAGTTGTGTTTTTTTTCCTTCAAAGTTTCATGTTGAGGTTACTTAATGTGTCATGATTTAGGTCATCTTCAGTGTATCACCTAGTAGGATAATTTTCTTTCAGTTGTTTCCCTTTCATGCATTCCTTCTATCTCTTTTCCCTCAAGAATTTACTTTCATGTTAAGAAGCAAATTTGGGTGACATATCAAGAGGAACCATCCAAGAATCCAAAGGTCTTGTTTTAGTTAGAAAAAGGTCCCACAGCCTTGAGACAATTCCCATGTTACACTAGATTACCAATACTACGAGAGGTTGGGAAAGGGTGTAAATCTAGGTGGATAACAGTTCTGGCATGCCCGATGCTACTCCATAAAATTTTTTATCTTGAAAAGTCATGCTATCATTGATATGTTGATAACATGATCCAGGCCTAGAAGAGGTCACTCTACTGCATATCTAGAAACGCTAGAGGCCTACTAATTTCAAAGATCAAAGTGCTAGTATGTTCTAAGTTTTCACATATTTTATAAATTTCCATCCAACTATATGAGTACACATGTCAAGTTAATATGAACAAGTAGGTTACTCTCCTTATTATGATAATAGCATTCAATGGGCTAGTAATCAGCCACACTAGAGCCCTCCAAGGCCTAATTTTACTGCAAGCTTCCATACTATACAAGGCCATCAATATGTCCAACATACCCCAGATGATTATGGGCTTGCAAGAGATTATGAGCAAGCCCTCCAAAGAGAAAACCCATGGGAACTAAAGGAACAAAAAGAGATGTTAATGCATAGGAAATTGGCTCACCGTGCTTACCTCCCACCCCCATTTTCTAGCCCATAGGGAAGAATCCTCATATCTCAAAGTTTATGAGAGAAAAAAGAAAGATAACAGCTAAAGCACTTGACATGATCAAGCAAATATCTGAGATAAAGAATTCGCTGCAAGATATGGAAACTCAAGCCTATGAGAAGAAAGATATAGAAAATCATGGCTATTTTCAAGGGTTGACCCCTCACCATGAAGAAGGCACCTTGCAAGCATAAATCCCTGAGATTGGGATGCTTCATGGGTACCAATTTGAGAAAGAGCTCAGTTGCCAAGCTGAAACTGTGTCAGCAAAATTGAAAGCTCAAATTGATGAAAGGGAAGCCCTTGGGCCTGAGATTCCAAATAGGAGGTATCATTTTCTCCCACACCCTATGCATGAGGAACCTGCAAGGCATTCATTTCCAAGCTTCAAGATTCTTCTTGAAGCACAGAAGCCAACAAATCACTTGCAGCTACCTCTGGAACATCAACAACCTAAAGAGGTTGTTGCAACAAGGGTGGAACAATGCCAAAGTGGTGTAGGATTTGAATTACCAAGGGTTAGAGAAAATATACCTCCTATGTCTTCCCTTAGGCCCCTCCAACCACATATTCCAAATTTTAAGGGAAGGGCTCCTGCTCAGGTAACTGTGACCAAAGATCAGCCCAAAAATCAGTCAAGGCAGTTTGTCTGAGGAAATTATTCATCCTTAGAGGCCTCTATTATCTCTCAGAGTGATGAACCTCTATGTAAATGGCCATCTTTGCCTCCTGGTGATCAAATTCCAAGCCTTTTCAAGGGTACCAGCTGAGTATCAGGACAAGAGCTTGTGATACATGAGCTTCTTTATGATGATTCAGAAGGGATAAGGTCAGAGACTTTAGAGACTAGTAAGGACTGTGTTGAGCTAGGATAGAAAGTTGAGAAGGTAGAGGTGAGTATACAAGCTGATATCTTGGTAAACCTATCTCAGGGGTTGTCCATCTTTTTTGATAAGGAAGAAGAGACTATGCCATTTCTTATGACAAAAAATCAGTCAGGGCAAAAGGTGCAACATCAGTAGATGGTGGATACCAAAGAAGATGTTATGACCTTGATGGATGAGTTACCTAATTTAATTGAGCGGGATGATGAAGCTATTTCCATAACTACCCTTGCAACTTTGTAGCAGCAACAGGAGAACATCGGTAAAGGCTTTGAAGAGTGTGATTTTTTAGAGATTATACAGATTTTTTGTGAAGGGCTGAATGATGAACCCTTATTCCTTGGAGTGGGAATTAAAAGTTGTGTTCCTTTTATGGAAGATCCAATTTTGGATTACTCTCTTTCAAGGAATCTTTTGCCTAAGCAAAATTTGGAGCCAATTTCAGATCTTTAGGATCTTGACAGCTTTGATGAGCTTTTGGCCAGTTTAAAGGAAGAAAATGACAACTTCTTGACCATTAAGGAGGAAGTGACACGGCTTTCCATAGTGAATGAGGACAATTGTGAAGAGAAGGAAGATGCCAACAAGAATTTTTCCACCTTCAAAATCTCAAGGGGCTACCCTATTAGATACCTAGCCCAAATGGAGTTCGCTGAGGTACCTTCACATGATCAGATTAAGGTAAGTGAATCTGATCTCATTTTTGTAGAGGAAGCCTTTTATTGTTTGAAAAATCTATACATGCCTCATATACTCATAGTTATCTGTATGCATGTACTACAAAGTGTTTTAATTAGAAAAGGTAGCTACTTTAACAATCTAGTGAATGGTTTTGTTTAACAAAGTTTGTTTCACTGGTTAGCTTAGGGTAGATTAGATTTCCTACTTTCTTTCAAGATTTCTAGTCTAACTTCCCAAATTTTCAAGAAGTGCCCATGCACATAAGTTTTGCTTCAGATTTGTTTTATCTGTCAGAGGAATTGTTTGTTCGTAGAAATGACTCAATGCCCAATGGAATGTTTTAGAGGCTACTTGTTCTCAATATCTAGCAGGCAAACATCCCATAGAAATTGCCAAGAATGTTACCCAAATTTTTCTCATCTAGTAAAATTGGCTACATGTTGAGTAAAATGAAGCTCCCACGAGGGTTGAGCCCAGCCAGTGGAAAAGACCTTAAATTTTCTGGTCTTGGTCATGTCCTCTGCATATCTTTTTAGTTCCCTATTTTTTGCCTTGTCTATGCAAAATAACCTAAGTATGAAAATCCTAAGTGTTTCATGATAAAACCCTAACTTGGCCATTTCTCATTCTATTTTCTCATTACCTTTTTGGGTCACTTAAGTTCCTTAAAAATTCCACGTGCGCATTTATCACTACCTTTGGTCTCTAAGTCACATAAGGGAAAAACATATTCTATTTTATCTGGTGACCCGAAGATTTCCTTTAGTCACGTAGTTTCCTAGCGTGACCTGAGGTTAATAAAGTGTCATGCGATCCTGCGACTAAAGTATTTTTTCAACCCACGGGTGTAATTTAAGTAAAAGAAAGGTAGGGTTAAGTGCTTTTCTGTCGGGAGGTCTCGTGATAAATTTTAGGGTTAGAAATCTTTATGAGACTTTGAGATTACTTAGTCGTTGAGTCTTTATCTTATCCATGGTTAGGAACGGGTTGAGTTAAGGTCAGTGTTGATGTAACTGATAGAGGTGACAAGGTAATGGTAAACAAATAAAAAGGGGATGCATGTCTTGATGGGCCTGTTTTTTATACTCTTTTAGTCGCCAAGTCTTGTAACCACAATGTGATATTCCATTCTATTTGGCGGTTACAAGATTTCCTTTATTGCTAGGTCTTTGAAAGGATGTCGAGTTAATGAAAAGGTAAGGAGATTGTGAGATTGCATTATCGCCGAGTCTCGTGATGCAACTAAGGTTAAAAGGAACAATTGGGAGATTCAGCTACAAGGAGGAAAAGGTAACCTAATATTATAATGTGGAGCCCGGTTAGAGTAAATTATCTATGGCTATGTTTTAAAATAAAATCAGATTTTGATCTCAGTCGTCAATGCAGATATCTGCGCCAGCTATGACCGTTGCCACAAAAATATTTAAAAGTTCAAATATCTTTGCAGATCAGATTTAAACAGTTATGACAAAGCTGACTGACAGAGGATTAGATGGTTAAGGGGCGATCTTTCAAGAGGAGTAGGGGTTGAGTCAGCTTTTTTGAAGGGGTAATATGATTTCTGGCAATATTCTCTACAAATAGTATGGCCGAATTGACTAAAGCTTTATTTCCTAATTAAGACCTTATTCTATGTATTTTGACTGGTCTTCTTTCATATCAGATACACCGACCTTTTTTCAGAGATTTTCATTTATAGCAAGCTACTTTTCAAAGATAGATCTGATCTTCAGTAGATAGTTCCAGATTTTCTTCTGACAGATGGGATAGATAGGGTTTCTTTCATTCAAAATAAAACATATTGTAATGTGACCCTAATAATTTTTGAGACTACAAGCTTGCGTGCTGGGGAGTATATATATCAGTTTTAAGAGCTTTAGAAAAAAAGAGTTTTCCTAGCTTAGAAGTTATCCATGGAATTCTTTCTACCCTCTGACTCCTACAGTTTGTAATCTTTCATTGATATTCAGATATTGCAAAGGCTTTTTGTGACATCTTTTCTGTCCTTGGGATTTCTTGTCTGAATCTCTCTTACTAAATTAGGATATATTAAATGATTTTAGAGAAATATTGGAGTCCCTAAGCCCTCTTTCTTTTTACAATAGTGTGTACTGCTGTGGATGATTTGATTTAGAGGAGTTTGTGGATATCTTACAGTCCCCTTTCATTTTGTCTCATTCCTATGCTGAATTGCAAAATTGGATGTTTGTCTGTAGGTCATAGTCCATGTCTACTAATAGTGAATATGCTATTGGTTGTGAAATTCTTTCTTTCCCTGAATAGCGTTTGTTTATCTCAGACCTCCCTATGAAATACTTATGTAGGCCTATCTAGAAAGTTGTGTTCTTTTTTTCTTCAAAGTTTCATGCTGAGGTTAATTAATGTGTCATGATTCAACTCAATTTAAGTGTATCACCTAGTAGGATAATTTGATTTCAGTTATTTCCCTTTTATGCATTCCTTCTATTCCTTTTCCCTCAAGAATTTACTTTCATGTTAAGAAGCAAATTTGGGTGACATATCAAGAGGAACCAACCTAGAATCTAGAGGTCTTCCCTTAGTTCTAAAAAGTTCACATAGCCTTGAGACAATTCCCATGTTACACTAGATTACCATGACTATGAGAGCTTGGGGAAGGGTGCAAACCTAGGTGTATAACATTAACATTGTTATTCATGAAACTTAAAGGAGTCAATCCATATTATAAATAGATGATGCAGAGAGAGAGAGAGAGAGAGAGAGAGAGAGAGAGAGAGAGAGCGGAATATGAGTGAAGCATACAAGCACATCTATGGATTAGATTGAAATTTCAAGAACCAGAACAACAAAAGGTGAAATTGGTTATCATAACCAATAATAGAGGCTACTGATAATCAGAGGTATCATTCAATCACAATTAGGTGATAATATTATTCATGTAAACTAAATTGGATCTTTATAAGCAATAGGGGATTGCATTTGCCAGGTTAATTTGTAATTTTCTATCATTCTAACAAGTGAAGCAAAGTGTAAAAATCCTTTCAAGGAAGGTGGATTTAACAGTCCAACTATAAATCTCTTAATTGAGTGCACACTCAATGGTGTTTCTAAAGCTCTTAATAGAGAAGACTCTAATAGGTCTCCACCAATATTATTAACAGTGTCGATCATCCGAAGTGATCAAATTGTAAGCCTTAACTAACCGCTTCCAATCTATAGATAGTCAAGATTTTGTGGGTGTCATCCCCAACACAGTTTTTACTTCCTAACAAGAGTTTTCTATGATATTATATCTTGTGTTATGTGTCAATTACTTTCATGAATGTTTCTATGAATGTTCACATGTATGTTAAGTTAATAAATTGTTATAACTCACATCAAGATAGTATAGATCAAATTTTTTGAATGTACAATTTATTACACAAAGGTTAATTGCTAAAAGGATAGAAAAGTGTTAGAGGTACTGATTCACCCCTTCCCTCTCAGTACATATTTCCCATTAATCCCAACAATTGGTATCAGAGATAAGTCTCTTCTATGGAAAATCTTAAAGTCTTGAGAGAAAAGATCATTCAGTGGAGAAGTACAAACTTGATAAAAATATTGAGAATAAAAAGCTAGAAATTTAGATGTTCTATGAATAGTATAAAGAAGCTAGAATCAACATGAGACAACTTTTAGATGAAAGAAAGAATATGGCATCTCACTGTAATGAGATAGATTATCATGAGGAAGACATACCAGAATTGTTTGAGTCTTCGGGATAAACTGCAAGCAAAGCATTAGACATCAGAAGAAAGCATCACAAGCCTAACCAAAATAAATATACATCTAGTTGGACAAGTTAAATTTCTACAAATCAGTCAAGAGACACAGATGGTAAGGATGATTGATGTAATGAACAATGGTAGAAAATTTGAGCAAGAAAGAACACTAGCTATTGATGACAGAAGAAAGATTACATAAAAGATACAAGAAAAGGAGTCTGAAATACAAAGACTTATAGAGCATCACCATGAGATTACAAATCAGATTATTCTTATGAGTCAAGAGGAAAAGAAAATAAATGTTAAACTCATTGAAAAAATAGAAGCTATCGGTGAACTGAGGGATGAGAATAAAAAATTGAAACATGAAATAAGAATTCAACAGCAACATCATGAAATTATCAAGAAAGCTGAAGAAAGCAATGAAAGAATGGATGATTTTCTTGAAGGACAACAAAGAGTCAACAACAACAACAACAGTCTAGGTTTTACCAAGAATGAAGAATCATCAAATCAGACTAATCCAAAGAATCTCTATGAAAATCCAAGACCAAGAAAGATAACATGCAATCATTGTGGAAAGCAAGGCCATACATCAAATGCATGGAGAGGTAAAATGAAAGGTATTCCTAAGTCTACATCTTCATTCATAGGATTCTGTTATAAATGTAACAAGAAAGGACATAAATATTATGAATGTAAGTGCGAGATGAAAAAACCAAAGAAGGAAACCTACATGGACAAATACTGTCCTAATTGCAAAATGAATGGGCACACAACTCTTAAATGCTGGAAAAAGAAAAGGCAAGCATGGAAGCCTAAAGGAAAAAATAATCCCTATCAATGAAAAAGAGTCGGTAACTATTGAGCATTATTTTGACACAAGCTAAAATTTCTATGATTTCAAAATTTGATTTCCTCTCTTGAAAGAATAACGGGGTTATTCCCAAGGTTCTCTTAGGTTGGGTCACAACCTGCTTGGTTACTCAGTTGAAGATAAATGTGATTGTTCACGAGGAGGCCTTTGCTGGTACTTTCAAGACATCAAATTGCAAAACACTTTAGTTCTTTTTTGGTATTTTCCATTTTAACAAATATGGAGTTTTTGATAAATAAAATGCAATTTTGTATTTTCAAAGGTGTTAGATTTCAGAATTAAAAGAGAGAAGCAGGTAGAGAATAGAGTAACGAGAAAGTAAAAAAATGACTGAAAGTGAAATCCTATGGACATAAACCATTTGTAAAACCTTCCTAGTGAATTGAATGATGGGAGAGATTTGGTGTAAACCCACGAATCATGAATAAGACCAAGTCACAATTCACTACCCCATGGCTGCAAGCTTTTGGAGAGAAGACATATTCACTTGTGCAAGATTTTAAAAATTGATCAGATCATGAGGCCACCAAGATGTGCGCACCCATGAGATAGATTTATCATTGAGCCCAAAGATGATCTCTTCTACACATTCGTCAAAGAAAGGTAAATCAAACAACATCAAACTCCAACTAAAATGAACGCAAATTTGAAACACAATAAATAAGAGGCTCTATGAAAATAATGAATAATGCAAGCATGCATTGAATAATTTCCCATAGGTAGAATAAATTCACACACCATGAATGAAGCACCAAATGTATTTCTTTATTGCATTAGGAATCTGACCCTTTACATTGATTTGTGATTTCAATATATAGAATTTGATCCACAACTCTGAATTCTGAATTTAGGGCATCAGAGAGAAAAATAAATTAAAATAAAACTTTACTGGAAGGGAAACTATTCTTAACTAACACTAGATAACTTGCATGGATCCATGAACCCATTTAAAATCAATTTTCCCATTGAAGGAGGGTTAAACTCACCAACAAGAAAGAGAAAAGGAGGGTTTCTTCTAAAAACTTGGAGTCTTCTTCTTGTTTCTCAAAGTATTTCTTGGAATCTTCATCTGGAATCTCTTCTAGTGGTATAGACTAATAGGGAACCCTTAGTCCCTTCAAAACAAACTCAAGCTGACCATCAATTAGATCTAGAGTTCAAATGGTGTGAAAAAATGTGATCTCACTAGAAACACCCAGTTTTTTGAAACCCTGACCTCAACTCTGAAACTTTTTAGTGTCAAAGCTTCTAAGTGGTTATCATTAGAACTTTGGTCTAAAGTTCAGACTTGTCAGAGGCTGAAAAGGCCAAAATATCTAGAAGGTCAAAAAGGCTGAAAACTCGGAGGGCCAAAAAGGTCAAAAAAAATTGAGGGTCGAAAGGCCGAAAAATCTCTAGGGCCAAAAGGCCAAAAACTCTGTAGGGCCGAAAGGCCAAAAAATCTGTAGGGTTGAAAGTCTGAAGAACTGGATTGCTTGTGGGGCCAAAAAGGCCAAAAATTTGAAACCTTCTTTAAGGAAATCTCTTAAGTGTTGGAGATTTCTTCTTCAGAATTTCTTTGTGGTCCAAGGGGTCTGTTTGGGAATACCTCTGGGTGTGCAGTCCAGAGCCTTTGTATGATCTCCTAAAATTACTCATAGTTTATCTCCTTCCTTTTTTCCCTATTAACCTTTCATTCCTACTTTTCTTTGAATGCATTTAGCTCAGAAGCAAAGAACTGAATCTCGTCTACGTGATTTTTCATCTTCATGGTTTCTTCCTTTGAATAAAATAATTGTTGGAGGGCTTCCTTGGTCCCTATACCTACCATCATGTCCATAAATTGTTGGACCACTTCTTTGGATGATCGTAAGAAATGCTTATCTTCATCCTAGTACAAATCTAGGCTGATCCCTGTGAAGAAGATATCTATTTCTCCCATCCATTCCAGGACCTCTTTCTTCTTATCCAGTATGGAAGCTTGAAATTTCTCATAAATGTTAATTATCTTGGTTATGCACTTGATCCATGTCTCAAATTTTTCTATCTCTACACCTTCATATATCTTTACCAGGATCTGGAAGTGATGTTTTTTGATGATTTGAAAATCCTGGAGGGCGGATCTCCATTTGCTTGTCTCATATTCTAGGCCACCATCATCTGTCATAAAATCTATTAGATTTGTAGCCTCTACTAGAATAACCCTATAAGGTCTAAATATTTTATTGATGGCACCTTCCTTGTATTTCTCAAAATCCTCCTTTCAATCTAGACTTTCTTTGATGAAGCATGGGGTTAAACCTGCCGGTAAGTCTGGGGTCTCAAAATTTAGATTCAATTCTTCAAATTACCCCATATGAACTGGTCACTACATCTAGTAGACCCACATGGTTTACCAAAGAAATCAAATCACTTACTTACCAAAGATGGTGGAGTAGGTGTTGGGAGATTTGGGATTGGAAATGGAAGAGTAGTTGGTGGAGTTACGAGAAATGGGGGTGGAGTAGGAATAGGAGGTGGGAGAGTAGTTGGTGGAGTAAGAATGTGAGGGGGTGTTATAACAGTATTTATCTTTGTTGTAGGCTCATTGGTAGTCACCCCTTGGATAATTGGAGACTCTTGATTCCTGGAACCTTGATCTACTTTAGAACTATCTCCCACCTTGGGTGTATTTGGTTTTGGATTAGTAAATTGAGTGGGAGGTGGAGTTAAGATTACCTATGGTTGTAAAAGAAAAGGACCACCTACTTCATATCCAGTTGCGTAATCTGGTGTATCATGGCCTTGGTCTGAGAATCCTTCTATACCTTCAAAGTATGATATTTTGAACTCATCTAATCCTAGAGCATATAAGGGGTTATCTTTCTCTTTAGGATCCTCCTATTGTTTCTGACTAATCTCCTTTTCTCTCCTTTTTTGAGACCTTGTCCTTTTGACTAGGGGAACCTCTTCCTCTTCCTCTCCTTGAGGGTCTTCCTATATGGTTTCCAATTGTAGAGATGTCAAATATTTATTCCTCCTATATGTCTTCTTCCCTTTTCTAGTGACATGAGGAGATTGTCTAGAAGTAGAGGGTCCTTCATCCAGTGCAACCTGTGCTTGCCCTATGGGAGGATCTATTTGTCTAGTCATTCTTGTCCTAGGAGCCTTGGGCCTTGGGCTTTTCCAATACTCTACTGCATGTTCATGGCCATACACTGTGCTTGGATTCTGTGGTGGTGCCTTCTTGTATTGTGGCACTGTATTTATCTCTCTGCGTTGTTTATCTGCCTTCTTGGGTGGATCCATCAATGTTTTCATAGGTATTGGGCTCATTTTGTAGGGCCTCTTGATCCATTCTTCCATTGTCCTCATCATGTGACTCGCCTGGAAATTTATGTCATCATTTTCATCTTTGTCGACCTTTGTGTTCATGATGGGTTGGTAATATATCTTGTCATCTATATAGATAGCCTCCAAGATCTCTTCTGAATCATACTCCCAAACTTTTGGGGGAATGAGGGTCTTTGTGAATTCTTTTGGCAAGGTAAGAGTCACTCTGCAATAATCCTAGATTCTAACCACGTGATCATCTACTCAGTTCATCCAATGATCCTCCAAGTGTGGCTTGTGAATGTAGAACTTTCCCATAATGTGACTTTATGTGCCTATAGTTTCAAATCAAGGCTGCACTATGCTGTAGAGCTGTAGGGGACAGTCATCCCATTTGAAGGCCAAAGATTTATAGACCTTCATGTCTTGTAGGGTATATGGTCCTAGTGAGATGGGAAAATCCCAACAGTGCTTCTTCTTGTGTTTTATGTGTTCATATGCATCTGCAAGATGCCAGGCTATTTCCAAAATGATTATCAAGTTTGATGGATATGTACACACCTTTTTTGGATTCATAGTCGATCCTACTATCCGAATGTATGTGAAGGTTCTGAATTGTATGTAATAGGCACATATGGCCCTCATCTTGGTGGCTGCTTCCTCTGAAATCCTTTTTTCAAAATCACCCTCAATAGATCAGATGATTGCAAAAATGAAGGCATCATTGACTATTTGGTATTCTGGGCTATCTTCTGACATTTTTGCCATTTTATGTAATTGGGGGTATACGATGTGAGGCCATGCATTGGAATCATTTAGACTCCCTCTCTTTATGAGTCCTAGGTAATCTTCCCTTGCTACCATTAGGTACACCACGTAAGTACTCATATACAACTTAGGGTTGTGTTTTACTGCCACTAGTTGTTCATCCAACTTGTCGCTAATGATGGTTCCCTAGTCGTACCTAGACATTCAACCCCTTAGCATATCTATAAGGAGAATCATCCAATTTTCTAGTTGGAATGATTGCGGTAACCCATATACTTAGCTTATCATTGTTTTTGATTAAGGTAAAAGCAGGTTTTGAAGGGAACCCCGAAACCGTTTAACAAAACAAAGAAAGGAAAGGCAAAAAAAGCCCCACGAGCAACAGACTGGACCAAGGAAGGGGACAATCAACAGAGGGTCAAAACCCAGATTTAGCAACAATTACATTCAAGAAAAAAAGCACAAAAGAACAGCTGGAAAGAAAACAGAGAGGAAACCCGCCAGCACCAAGATCAGAGCAAAGAATGCAGAAGGCTTTCAAAGTCCACCAGCTGAGTCTTCATATTCATCACATTCTCTCTCAGCTTCTGGAGGTCCGGATCTTCATTCTTCTGCACCTTGGATCTAGTGCGATTTCCAGGTCCCGAGTGCTGGGAAGAAACAGGGTGATCAGCATTGTCTTTATTGTTTTCCAGCCAATTTCTCAGAGAACACAGATTCTCAAGCATAGCCTTCATTCCAGTGTTAACCAGCGTGAGCAAGTGTTTCAGCATTTCTTCATTCCCATAAATCTTCTTCTGAATGGGAATCATTGCTGCTTCAACAACATTTCTAATTTTTTCCTCAACATCATC
>MU226596.1:1985673-2017580 GCA_018584345.1 Thuja plicata
AAGAGAAGACCAATTTCCATTAGCTTTATTCTTACCTAAAGGTTGTCCATCATTTTCTTCAGAAGACTTACCTTCACTATCTTTTATCTTTAGTACATCTTCGGGGATTTGGAATCTCGATAGAGGGAATACCGCCCTTGTCTCTTTTGTGGAGCCCTCCCCAGCTGCAACTTTTGCCTTTTCCTGACTCGTTGGCAAGGGTAACATCTAAGCATTGCCAGAAAACACTTTCCCGCTCATTTCATTTTTCAAAATGTCCCGTTTTCCTCCTTCTTGAGGGCGCTGATGGTCTGAATCTTTTTCCCCTTCCCCTTCATTATCTCCTTCCTTGAAGCTCCTGCTACCATCTGCAAGATTCAACTGCACTCCCCCATCCACAGATTTCCCGCCCTTAGGGGAATTCAAATTCCCTCCAGCCCGCTGATCTCCTCCGCTCCCGCTCATGGAGGCTGCAAAAGTTATGGCTAGAGTTTCCAAGGAGATTTTAGAAAGTCATATTTCATGTATCCTTTGTTATTGCTTCCTTGATGTCATATTTCATGTATCCTCTCCTTACATCTATTTTTTCCAACTTATTTTTGTGGAGAGGTTTCTCGAGGTAGTGATTGTTGACTATTTCACAAGCTTCCTTCGCTTTGTTTCTAAACCATAAGTTTCCCTTTTCTATGAAGAAGTCATAGAACTTATCCATGCCTTTGTGGAGATGAAAAACATCTTCTATGACATCTAGCCTGATATCCAATACTATTTGGCCCTCTGTATTCTTGACCACCCTTTTTTCATAGTTATAATTGTTTGCCAGGGTCATGATCAGTTCTGGCAAGGACACAACTACTAGGTGCGCTGGTGCATTGACTAGTCCTACAAATACTAGGTAGGTAAAATCCTCTGATCTCTCAACTGGTTGGCCACATCTTGTTAGGAATTCATCCCAATCCACATTCCCGATATCAGTATCAGTTATTTCACTATGCTTGTTGCCAATCTTTGAAGGGGGAGCGTTCCCCTTGTACAAGTACTTCATGGGTGAATTAATCTTTTTCTCAGACATTCGTGTAATAAAACATGAAAGTATCAGTATCTTATTTGAAGAACAAACTAAAATAAAGCTGAATAGACTAGGCAAATAGAGAAAGCTTCTCTAAGTCACCAAGAATGCACAGTTTTTTGCACTTTTAGGGTTTCAGATGCTGGAGACTGTTTCAGAGGCTGAAAAGGCCAAAAGTGCAAAAATCCATCATTTGAAGTGAGTTTATTTAGACCTTTTGGCATCCAAAAGTCCAAAGGTTTTGCGGACTAGGTTTTAGAGACTTGGACTTGTTAGCATTTTGGACCTTTCAGAGGTCCAAAATGCTGAAAAGGCTGAATCTCTAAAACCGCGATGAGGTCTGAAACACTGAAAGGGTTGAATCACTGAAACACCAAAAGGGACAAATCTCCAAAATGAGACAGAAAACAATTGGACTTGGTTTTTGGCCTCCGAAAGGCCAAAAACCTGCGACAAAGGTCACGACCAAACAAAACACTAACAAAAAAACTAGAGGGAAAAACCCGACACAAAACAGACAGACCTCCTACTAAAACAAAGGTGCCCAAAGGCCCTTAGAGACTAGGTGAGAAGGATATTTGCATTCCCTAAGACGGACAAGTTCTAGGGAGAAAAAAAATCTAAAACCTAAAAAGAAACCCAAGGAAGGAAAAGAAAATGTGAGCCAGCTAATGAGACCTACCTCGGAGGGGCTAGGAGTGGGGAGAATGACACAACGAAGCTTGGAGGCATGCATGCGGTCAATCTCAGGGTTGAGGGAAAAAATTGTTGAAGTTGTGAGCTCTGAAGGAATTTTGAACAAGAACACAAAGCAATCTCTAATTGGGGCCTTCACACTTTATAACCCATGGGCCTTAACATCAGCATTTTTGGTGGTTTGAATGTCGGAAACAACAAAAGTTAGGAGTTAGATACCTTCAGATTTTTGGTGTTTTCAGAGGCTGAAAACATTGAAAGGATAGAATTGCGACCTTTAGGCCATTTTGGCATTTCAGAGTACTATAGTCCCCCAAAAGGTCAAAAGGATCAAAAGGCCAAAAAAGGTGCTTTTCCTTGTCTAATCATGCTGATATATGTTCTTCTGAGACTGACCGAGTGAGTACTGAAGGGGGAAGACAAGACCAAGAACCAAAAAAGAAAAAAAATAGGGGTCCCCATGGTCAGAGGACCAAAAAAATGGGGTGTGTGTGTGTTGTGAACCCATAATAGTAACTATTATGTATGAGATTAAAATTCTATAGCATGTGCAAGATTTGGTCACATTGCTATAAACTATATGAGATAGTGGACTAGAAATTCTAGAGGCTGGACTAACCCCAGAATGGCATGCTTACACTATCATAAAGTTGGTCATCTCAAGAATGACTGCAGAGACTGGATGATAGAAACCAGGACATATCCCAATGGAAACACCATTGAAGACATCTGGAGAGAAAGAGACAAAATGTGGAGAAGACCTTCAAACAATGATGAAGATGGACCAAGAAATGCAAATGGTGACACCCCATCCAATGGATCCAGTGACATCACCACCCCCACCTAAGTAGAACAAGTAAGCATGGAACTGCATTACACTATGTATTATTTTTACATAAGTTCCATAATATGTTGATATAATGCAAAATTAGCATAAGTAAAGATGCATCATGGTATTACTTCTTAAAATATATGATAACTATGCTATCGGGTATACATACCAAAACCCGTCTGTATACACTCAAAGCTAAGACTGCCTAGACTTTCTGAGAAGCATCAGGTAAAGAAAGAAAAGTTACTAAATGTAGACCGAGCCTCATTAGTAACCAAGCAAAATGAACAAGTTTCCCACAACATTGAAACCTATCGGTAAAATAAAAGAGATGAACAACTGCACAGAAATGTCATGTTGTCACCGAAGGAATCTGTCTTCATCCATCAAGGAGTTGGTAAGCATTAATGACACATTTTTTAGGTCAAATAGCTATCAAAGGGAAACAAAATGGACTCATTGTTCACGAAAATCAGAGAAGAGTGACCAAGGTGATTTTTGAGCAAAAACTGACTGAATCACAGAGTGACCACAACTCAACACACAACACTCCAAAGAAGATCATAAATCTTTGCAAGGGTAAACAGTAAGTTCTAAAGAACCAAAAACTCTATTTTGTATATTTCATAGAAAGCCCTAAATTTGAGAAATGGCAATGAGCTCAAGAACTATGAATTCCAAGAACACCAAGAAGGATGATTTGAAGCTTATCAAGAATTTGACATGTGAGGAACCAATCTACAAGATTTGCCCTGAGGTTGCCTCACAACCCAATGGTGCTGGAGCATTCCCGTGAATACCAGCTAGGGTTTTTCTCATGGAAGATGTATGATCTTTCATACACTACAAGGTTGCAGAAATTGGAGATTTCGAAGTTGAACAATCTTATAAGAAGCTATGAAACAAATATGGGTCATTGAAAGAAGAACATAAACACATTTAGGTGAAAGGGCTCACCAATGCCCTAATGTTCCCGTAGGTTTTCAAAATTGAGTGGATTCGGTTAGTACTAAGCTGAATGCATAATCAAAAGCTAAGGCTTGATAAACTGAAGATGATAACTCAAGATGTTATCCATGGTGTCACCGGTTACCCTTTAACCGATAAGGTGAAAGCACTAAACCACCCACGCAAGGCTGAGATTGAGAAGATCATAGGAGCCAAATGGGATGGTAGAGGGTTGAAGGTTTCAACCATTACTGATAATGAGATGAAATTTGGTGCATGCATTCTAGGCTACAAATTCTTCCAAGCCAGGAGGATGAAAAACATAGCATTAGGTGTAGCAGACATAGCCTACAAAATTGTGAATAAGGGAAAATAATTGGACTTATCTAAACTTCTATTGAATGAGATAGAAGAGAATTTGAAAACTATAAGGAATGCAAAGACAAAAACATGTAAGTTTGGTTCACTTATTATCTGTATTTTCTTCTACTTTCAAGAAACATTCCCATTTCTAGTAAATGTCAAATGGGATAGCACAAAACCGGTCACCATGTAGATCAGTGAACACACAACCACATGGGGAGATAATTTTGAGACAGTCATGGATGAATAATTTAATGTATTCAAAGATCAAATGCAAAAGAGGGTAAGGATCCCTGAGAAGCTCATTGAGAAGTATAAAGATGAAATTTGTTTATGGTTTATACAAATCATACTTATATCAAGCCTGTTGTACCATGGACAACATGGATTCAACCATTATATTATGAGATAAACATTGATCATGCATCTAAAGCAATTGTTGCCTTGTTAAATGAACCACTAGATAAGAAACAACCCAAGTTTGGAACATATGAGGAAGCCAAGACAAGAATAAAATCTGGCCAAGTTGTTAAGAAAATTGTTAGGAAAAAGGAAAATATGGTCCAGAACCTCAAAAAGATATTATCGGCAACAGAGGAAGAAACCGAGCAGGAAGAGGAAGTTGAATAGGAGGAAGAAACTGAAGGACAACTACCTATCAGTGAAGATGAACAAAAGAATGACTCCAAGGCAACAGAGTCAGATTCACCACCTCCTCCACCAACCAAGAAGCCAAGGACCACAACTGCTTCTAGAACAATAAGCCAAACATCTAAGGATTCAATTCCTTCACCTTTTAAGAAAGGAAGAGTAAGGAAATACAAGAGGAAACAAACCACACATAAAAGAGGAGTAAACAAAATAATAAAGAATCTTATCAAAACCCAAGAAGACATTAAAGACACTGAGAAAGATGAAGCTGCAGAGGCAGAAAATGTCAAGGTTAAAACTCCTGAAAGCATTTTCGACATATACAAATCTATTGCAAATTTTGGATCTATTAAAGATTCAAAGATTAGAAGATGGTTGAAATTTGATCTAGAAGATCAGAATAAAATAGAAGATGCCATAATAGAAAAAATATATACATTCAAATATGTACCAGTGCAATTTGAAGGTAGTTTGGTACCAAGGGAACTCTTGGACAGACTATATGCAAGATGGTCATTTGCCTTGAAGAATGAGAAGGAAATAAGAGAAAGAGTACTTGTTACTCATGCCTTTTGAATCCAAGAAGGAAAAAATTGATGATATGATGGAGAAAGACAAAAAGGAATTCTCACCAAAGTTGAGAGCCTATAAATTTCTTGAAGGGAGGCTTATAGAGCTAGAACAAGAAAGCCACAATAAATGGTGTAAAATTATGAATAGACCTATTGAGGGAGATATCCCCAACAAAGACCTACAATAGAAATATGTTGACAAGTCAACTCAAGAATAGATCTTAATCAAACATGTAGAAGATGATACATCACTTGAGTTGGACAAGGAAGAAGATGAGACAACCAGCAACAAAAATATGGATGTTGCAGATGAATCATGGATAGACACAAAAATTGACAACATTGTGGACAAAACTATAATTGAGATCACCGATGATCCAAAAGAAGAAGTAAATAAAGATTAAGATGTCGATGCTACCAAGGACATAACCGATGAGCAAGAAACAAAAGTTGACACTGCACAGGTGAACATTCTAGGCAACATGCCAATATTGATACAAGCTATCAATATTCTACAAGAAAAAAACAAGTCACCTGAAAAAGACACTCCCAAAGAAAACATCGATGATCAGAAAGAGATCGGAGACACTCACATAGTAACCTTTACTAATAAGGTTACAGGAGGAGATAAAGAGAAGGATGTAGAAATAAAGAAAGATGAAGTGGATAATGACACTGATGAAGGAGATAAACCCAAACATGGCACTCCTAAGGAAACCAAAAAAGTTGATATCGACAATGTGAAGGTTAATGTGGATACATCTACAGACACCGAACAAGTTGAAACTAATACAAAGAAACAAAAAGAAGCACAACAGGTAACTTCCTCAAGAACCACTGAAAAAGCTGAGAAATCGGCAATGGTTTTTCATTCTAGTGCTAGACAAAAGAAGAAGAAGAAATCAAAGAAGAATAAGTTGGAAGTCACTTTAGATGAAATAATTGAGATACCAAAATGTGACCCAACTACACTTGATTTTGAAGCATTACAAGAATACGGTGAAATATGCCAAAGGAAGGCATTATAGGAGAAACTAAGGAAACAATACTGAAACTCAATGGTATAGGAAACAACTAGGGACATATTGCAAAAAATTGTACCTGATGTTGATATTGATAAGAACAAGCCAATTATTGATTAGTTAGCCACTCTCACCGATGTAATAACAACATAGAATATTGATGCAGAGAAGGAAATTGAGGAGAGAGTAGAGAAAAAGTACCAGCAAAAACTAATTCAAAACATCAGCCAAGAAGTGGAAGTCAACAAGGTAAAGCTTTTAGAATTCATTATTGAATTAGATCAAATTATAACTGAATATATTTCCTTCATTAAACAACTAAGCACATTGGACAAGTTCACTAAAGAGAATAGTGACAACATTGCAAAGTTGGATACAGATCTAGCTAAAAGTGCTCAAAGCTTAACCACATATGGAGACAATGCAATTAAGTTGCATTATGAGAAGATCATTTAAATAAAGAGGTTAAGGAAGGGACTATGGGAAGAAGAGACACACTTTAGGGAACAATTCACTGAGGTCCAAGCTCAAATTCTACCGAACCTTACACTGCTTCAAAATCACATCAGTTCAACAACACAACTAATAGAAACTCTGGGGATGTTTGTAGCAGACAACATCTATGATATGCACTCCAAGATGACACTTGAGCACATGGATCTATAGAAATTAAAGAAAAAATGGGAGAAAATGATGGAAGACATGAATTCTTTACACTCCCACATTTTTTATAAACTATAAGGTATTGACCTTTGCCCTTAATATCAAAAAAGGGGGAAATGATATGAGTACTATACTGTACAAATGGAAAATGATATGTATTATGATATGTATATGTATATTCATATTGGGGAAAATATATATTGGAAAGATATCATATGTACAGATATACCAGCATATACATAGGGGGAGTCATGAAATGACTAAGGATTATATATGTTGTATATACTTAACATTTTGTTAGTATTTTGCACATATCATTTTTTTATACTAATGTTAAAGGGGGAGATCAATGATATTAATTTTCCATTAGTATGCAAACAACACTTTCGGTAAGCATACACTGAAATATAGGAAAAGAGAAAACCAAAATTCAGATACAAGAGATCACCAAAAATGACTAAGTACAAAGAGAACCGATAACACAACTTTGTGTGTACAGAAAAAATGCAAAGAAAAAAAGATAAAGAGGAACATGATAAAGGTACCTGAAATGCAAGATATAGTGCACATCAAGAGATAGTCAACTAATTTAAGAGTATAACTGATAGAAAGAATTTGAGAATCAGTTGCATCCCGCAAAAAGTGGATTTGACTTCCACGTCAGATAAAACATTATTGATCTATTTATAGAATATTTCTTTGTTTTAAAAACCATATCTTTAGGGACAAGAAACATGAATGTAAGTGCTTTAATCAGTCTAACTAATTTAAAACACATAGATTAGGAGATCTAGGTAAAATTTGTAAACCCGATCTTAGAGTTAACATTGTTATTTGTGAAACTTAATGAAGTCAATCCATCTTATAAATAGATGATGCAATCATTCATTACACAAGAATGATGTGAAGATAGAGAGGAGAAAATGAATAAAGCATTCAAGCACATCTATGGATTAGATTGAAAGCTTCAAGAACTAGAACAACAAAAGGTGATTTTGGTTATCAGAACCAAGAACAGAGGCTACCGAGAATCATATGTATTAGTCAATGAAAATTAGATGATAATCTTAATCATGTAAACTAAATTGGATTTTTATCAAAAATAAGATAATGCATTTACCAAGTCAATTTGTAATTTTCTATAATTCTAAAAAGTGAAGAAAAGTGTAAAAATACATTCAAGGAAGGTGGATTTAACATTCCAACTATAAATATCTTAACCAAGTGCACACTCAATAGTGTTTCTAAAGCTCTTATTAGAGTAGAATTTAACAGGTCTCCACTGATACTCTTTCTTAGAAACACTGAGAGGGGGGGTGAATCAGTGTTTATCTTATTAATTATATTTCATCCAAGTAAACATATATCAAATGTGCATCCAAAGAAACATAACATAAGAACACATAACACATGATATGACTACGAAGAACCTTGATCAGAGGAAAACTCCAGTGGAGATTAGTACCCACAAAATATTGTACTAGGTATAATGAACCTGTTAAAGTTCCTTTGCCCTATTAGAAGCAGTCATTATAGATTAAGTACAATGACCTGGTTAAAGGTCTAACCCTATTAGGATTCTTTTACAAAACCCTGTTAAAGGTATATGGCTCACTGTCCAATAAGATGAAGGCTACAACCCTCTGAATGTTGATATGCACTATATCAAAATGAACTACTATAATGACACTGTTGTCTGATCAGTTCCATGTATGCATGGATGCTCTTACTCCTTTAAAGAGATATATCATCTACTAACTTCATTATACTGCTCATCTATAACTTCTTCTTACATAATAATCGACACTTGTAACATATCTTTACATTACATACTTATATCTTCAAATCCGAATAGGTGCGACCCAAAACAAATAACTAGTCGGCCCTAAAACAAAAATACACAATGCTTCCAAACAAGTCGGCCTAAGTGTGTTTACTAAAACATTAATTAAATTAATACAAACTTATATCTAGAGGTTCTTATCCATTACATTATAAAATCATACACACTCATCAAATCTGTAGTTGGCTTCCATGCACTGTTTCCTGGACTGCAGGTCTACTAATCTATCTGTAACTTTTCCGTATAGATGTTCTATACTCTATGCATTTTTATCTAGCATATATATACACCATAGAGTGTATAACTAAGAAGGAATGCTTTGGTGTGATCTCTAACATGTGCACTGATGTGCTGATCTCTGTATCTCTTTGTCTTTCCTATTTTCTATACTTAGTCATTTTATCTTCTAAGTTATCTTTGATAGAAACTTAGTATGACTTTGTTGCCATGATTGGAAACAAAAAATAAGTCATTCTTCCTTAGGAATTCAACTTCTCCACATGTACACATTCTATACTACTCCCCCTTTGAAATTAATGACAAAGGTGTGCAAAATCTATAAGTCTTCAACATACTTACTCCATGTAAACTTCTGGGTATACAACTTGAAGAGATTGAATCTCTTTCTACCAAAAGACTTTCATTGCATCAACTGTCTACAGATGCGTGCATAAAGCATATGTCAATTTATCCATTTTCATCAGATCCATGAAAGGACCTTGATCATATTCCTATATGGTGTTATCAATCTATTTAATTTTCTCATTGAGAACTGCTAGATATGGCGCAAGTGCATTCCTCAACTGAGTTTGCCTTATTTTAATCTTGCTAATTTCTAGTTTTTCTTTTTCAATTTTGTCCAGCTGTCCTTGATAGACATTATTGCATATGTTCATATCTTGCATGGAGTTTTCAACTAATTTCCTTATGCTATCCATCATTTCTTCTACCTCTTCAATATTTTTGGTGTGGTCAGAGGTGAGCTTCATTCTATCCATACAGTTTGCTATGACTTTCTTCCCTTTATCTACCAATTCCTTCAATATAGCTTGCCCAATCTTTAAGGAATTTAGATCTAAGGTATAGTTCTTTACCAATTCATTTAGTCTCTCCTTCTTGTATTCATCTTCTGCAATCTTAGTAGCTGATTCTACTAAGCTAGTGAAATGTGACTTGAAGTTTCATAAGATGTTGTCCACATCTTCAACTGATTATACTTTGGCTACTTTATGATCAGTAGGCACTAAGTCATTCAAAATGTTCACTATTTCCAAGAAATGAGGGTTCCTCATCACTTGTTTCTCTTTTTCCTTTTCCATGGCAAGGAAACTGATCTTGATAAGGCCTTCTTCCCCCCTTGCATCTAAACTTGCTGAGTCAGGAGTTAACCTTGACAACAATGAGGTGGATGGTTGAGTGGATGGTGAGAAAATAGTGTTCTGACTTGTATGTACATACTCACTTTTGACATGGATTTCCTTTATTGGTGTCTCATTACCTTGAGTATCTTTCTCCTTATCCAAGTCTATTGGATCAATGGAAGGAATTTCATCCTATTGTAGAGATGTGTCATCAGTGTTCATTTCATCAGTGTTTACAAATGCTTCATCAACTTTATCCATATCTTTATCAGAAGCTGTCATAGATATTTTTACATCATCAATTACTATAGTGTCCTCTGTATCTTTAGCTGTCTCAGAGGTTGTTGTCACAGTGGGCACTAAATCCTGTGGACCTATTTTTGGCGCAATCTGAATTACTGGTTCTGTGGTCTATTTGGGAGGAGCTGGGGTAACTTTTGTTGTAGGTGCTATTGGTGGATACATATGTCTATCCATAAATACTTGTGTGAATGCATTTTCAGTATCCTTACCAATCTATTCATACTCCTTGTTCATAATTTGTAGAGTCCTTATCTTAGTTCAGAGATGAGGCTTCACTAGATCTAACAGAATAGCCTTCTCATCATGTGAACAAATAGGAAGAAGAGTATCCAAGGTTTCTTCTCTAATATTCATGTCTTCCTCAATTGCATGTCTTTTCATGATCTTGAGTATGTTCCATAACTTATCTGGCATCACTGTTTTGAGTTCAAGAATAGAATTCTTAAACTTGATCATATGAGATATGATCATAGAATGTATCTCAGTTTTATCCATCTCTTGATAATTTTCATAGACTTTGTAAAGTGTATCCAATCTTCCTTCATTTACAATCCTATTCCTCAAAATATTTAGATTGGGTCTAAATCCTACCTCAGATGGAGTTTGAATATTATTAGTTTTTCTCTGAGTATTCCTTGAGAATGGGTGATTTTTAGGCTCTTGCTTCCTTCCTCTAGGATTATTTCTAGGTACAAAAGTTGGAGATGTGTCTAGATCAATGGTGGTAGTAGGCGCAGAGGTACTCTCCTCATTTTTCTTTTGCTTCTTCTTCTGAGTTTCAACAGTTTTCTCAATTTTAACTTGTGCAGTTTTGGCTTCTTTTTCCTTCTCCAAATCTTCTTAAGTGACTCCATGCTTTTTTAGAATGTTGGATGTTATTCTAGATGCTTTCCTTTTTTTAACAACAATTTGTAGTTCAATATCCACTTCGTTAGTCTTTTCTTTGTAAGTGCCCCATCTAGGTTCATTAGGGTCTTTAGGTGCTGACAATAAGACTTGCGCATATCCTTCTATCACATGGTCTGCTACTTCATACCCTAGTGGATAAATCCACTTAGTTCTAGGCTCAACAGCCTCCATGCATGTGCAATTTGTCTATACCATAAAGCATATTGTATCCCTATATTTGTCAACTATCTTCTTAGATAGTCTGAACCTGCTCTACATTTTGACCCTGAATATCTTTATATCTATATCCATTGTATCTCTTGTACTACTTTCTATTGTGGCCTTAATAGATATCAGAGTCATTGTAGGTTTACCTTTGTCTAGATAAAGGTCTTCAACCTTTCCAACTATATGGTGATACAAATAGATGATTAGAGATCCAAACCTGAATGTTTTGTTCCTGTCATGTTTGATGATTCTGATATTCTCAATCAATTGATCGCACAAGATCTCACATAGGTTGTCTTGGGTGTTGTCCTTTATTATTTTGATAGCTGCAAGGACTATTGCTGTAGAGACACTATTCAACCTACTTGCTTGCTAAAACTTGTATCCAAGTATCATTGTCATGAGTTTAATGTCATCTTCCTTGATAGGGTCAACTGTCATTCCATGCCTATCACTCCTAGACAAACAAACTTGCTCAATTTGTTTATTTACATCTTTACCAGTGGGAAACACTGGTCCAGTCATTGGAAGTCTGGTTAACTAATGGATTAGTTTTGTAGTGATGCAAACTGGGACATCTCCAATCTAGAAAAGATCATCATGTATCCTGCTTAACAAAATATTTACCCATTTTGGTTCTTCAAACTCATGCGCATTTGAATACTCTAAAATAGGGTTATCTTGTAAGTGTGTGAACTCATCCTTGAATGTGAAGTCCGGATTTAACATTGATTCCATATGAGAAGCTATATTGTCATCTCCTAATGGTTCATTTTTACAGTAAATGTACGCGCGGATATCTTCCACGTGAACAACACCAAGCGGGGTTTTAGAGAAAGCCCCTTCCACATCATCTAGTATGGATTTGAATGGATGCTTCTTAAATATGAACCTCTTCCTCTTTGCTAAATAAAGCACAACTGGAGTCACCATACTTACTTGGTGTTTTCTTATGTAGGGTTTCCACAAAATTCTAAAATGGCACAATGGCTAGGGCTCCATTTCAAACTGATTATCTATTCGCTCCAACTACCAAATTGTTATGCCTTCATGCTTAGATGTCTTAGTACTCTAATGCTCTTCAATTTCTATGCTCTCAAATGTAAATGTGAGAATGATCAACTACGAACTTCTTTTTATATGATCTGTCACATTTAATGCTTGCAACCATACATAGAGATTTTCAAACTTTGATCCCAATGCAATTTAGATGATGCGTGAATGCATATAACTATAATATGAGCTTTTAACCATGAATCCAAAGGTGCATACTCTTAAGTGAGTACACCAACCGCGCAGGGGTTCCTGAGCTAGAATAGCTCCCCTTAAGACCAAGAAGGTCTATTCGGGCAGAAGTAGAGGGTGCGTCCACTATGGATGCATCAAATACTTTGTCAACATTATTGTCCTTCTTAATTTCAACCCATATTTTTCTTGAATCTTCATTTTCTTTGATAAAATTGACTTCTCCTTTCTCTTCAAACAGTGACTTTTTAGGATCCTCTTGTTTCTAAGTTTTGGATCTGCAAAACCTTGAGATATGTCCAACCTTTCCTCTTGAAAACCTAGAATAGGAATTGAATCAATTCTCTAATCTATGCTGCAAAACACATTACACTTAAATGTGGAAATGTTGAAAAGGATTGATAACAGAATCTCTGAAATAATACGCGAATAATGGGGACTAGCTTTATTATCCTCAAAATCTGCAAAATGGTTACATGAGAAAGTACCAAATATGCCAAGGAATATGTGCATTCACTTGAACACAATCTGCATAAAACATGAACTGATGGCTACAAAATGCATGAGAGATGTACAAAGGAAAAAATATGCTCACCAGGCCACTTCTCCAAAAATTTTGAACCCCTAAAACTAAGAAGGAAGCTCAGATATATACCCCTCAAGGATAATTTTGAAAAACTAACCCCCTTCAAAAACTTATTCAAATCAGCTAGAAACCCTAATTCTAAGACATAATTCATGCCTCAATTCTATCCCCTAATGTTGGCATTTTTTACTTACAGCCTTTCAAATACATTACCAATACACCAAACCATATCAAAACCTAACAAATCAACCCACCATATACAAAACCCTAACCCCACTTCAAATATGACTATAACCCCATCCCATATAACCCAAACATATGATAAACACCAGCACCATCACCCTAGGTCAACATGACCAGTACCGAACAATCACAACCTTTTGAAATATCTACTCCATGACATAGGCTAGGTGATTTTGGCATGGCACTTAGAACTGAACATCCCAAGGCTCCTCCTTTCAAAAACACTACGGTATTTAATGCAATAACTCCTTCATGTACTTGATGGACTCTAAAATTCATTAGATTTGCATTTTTCTTGGTTTTGGGTTATTCGATCTCTTGCATTTGGTAGAGGTGTGTGTTAGTAATAACTGAGAGGGGGGGTGAGTCACTGGTCTCAAAAATTTATCCTTTAATCACTAACCACCAATCAATACACCTCAGATTATTAAGTCCATACAAGATGTATGCCATGAAATAATTCTAATAATTGACTGTCTGTTGGTTTACCTTGTCTACCCTTATTCTCCTTGATAACCAATAAGCGGTAAAATAAATTTACTGATACTTAGTAAATATGTAGAGTATACCAATCAATCCAAAAATGCATATGTGAAATTTAAAACAATAAAATAATAAACCATACACACATAACACATGGATTTGAACATGGAAACCCTGTTAAGGGAAAAAAACCACTGGGACTGGTACCCAAAATTTTCACTATTCTTAAGTAAGCCCTGTTAGGATCCAACCCTATTAAAGGTTACAAACACAGTGTTAGGTTTGACCTTGTTAGAGGATTTTATACATAGAGGTTATCACTTAGTATCTGTCATCTATTTTGCTACCATCCTTGAATCAGCCTCCTTCTTAGACTGTCAATAGGCTTTAGGAAAATCTTTCTACCATCCTTGAATCAACCTCCTTCTTAGGTTGTCAATAGGCTTTATGCAATTTCAATGCTACTTTCATGAATCAAAATTTTTTACAATTTGCTAGGATATACCTCAATTATAGAAAATGGTTAAGTCCTTCTCTGTTAAGAGACTTGATGCTTCAATGGTTAAAGTGAAACATTATGACCTATTTCTAATGCAACTTGAATTACAGATTTTCAGATCTATTTAAGTACAATACCTCTCTGATCAATGTATCAATTCAATTCTTTGGTCTCCACACTTTTTTCTCTGTGATGCTGTGCTTCACTGTTTGTCGGTGTTTGCAGAATTCCTTATCTCTCCTTCAGCTTGATTGATCAGGACTGTATGAATTTATCCTTCATCATTTTCTCTTCAACATCCTCTTTCTACTCACTCCCCTTCCTTGTATGCAATTTCTTGTGATTTTGGAAATGAATTATGCTTGTCTCTTATATAGACATGATATTCCTTAATTCTTGATTCTTGATTCTTGATTCTAGGCGTGAAAAAAAATCTAGCCAATCTGATTTACAACTTTAACTCCTTATTTATCTTGTAGTTATCTTCTTGCCAACTGTATAAATCTTCTTTAAATCAAATACTTAACTATGGTAAAAAAAAACAAATAAAACAACAAGTTAAATCTATCCTTAAGCTCTCCTAGCTAGATATTTTTTAATTTTCTAAACTCTCTATTCCATCAGTCAATTCTGCAGTTAGTCGTCAGTGACAACTGTCAGTTCCGTCTGTGTAACTCAAAATCGATAAGAACTGTGGTAAATATGACCTTCTGGTCCCATCGGGCATACAAAAAATTGTTAAGGCCTTGAAATATCACTCTAACTCAGGCATTAGGGCATCCTAATATCTCATGGTAATAATGGAAACCTGCCTGAGTTGCAGGTGGACTCTGATTAAGAAGGAATCTCCAAATTCTAGGCCAGTTCCAATTAGATTTGGAATATCACTTATGATTGATTTTGGATTGGGGAAAAGGGGAAAATATGACTAGAACTGAATAAATAAACTAAAACATGATACACCAAAACTTGATTCAGACTTATCAACATTTCAAGCTAGCATCCACAAAACACACATTACTGAGATCTACAGTAACATTCACTATTCAATGTATAGGCTGACCTAAAACTCAATATTAGGGTTTGTACCACAAACAATGACAATTCTACAAACAAACATGAAGATTATGCAAAAGGTTATACTTTAAAACCTAGAATATGAATTGAATCAATTCTCTAATCTATGCTGCAAAACACATTACACTTAAATGTAGAAATGTTGAAAAGGATTGATAACAGAATCTCAAAAAAAAAATGTGAATAATGGGGACTAGCTTTATTATCTTCAAAATCTAAAAAATGGTTACATGAGAAATTACCAAATATGCCAAGGAATATGTGCATTCACTTGAACACAATCTGCATAAAACATGAACTAATGGCTACAAAATGCATGAAAGAGCTACAAAGGAAAAAAATATGCTCACCAAGCCACTTCTCCCTAAATTTTGAACCCCTAAAACTAAGAAGGAAGCTCAGATATATACCCCTCAAGGATAATTTTCAAAAACTAACCCCCTTAAAAAAATTATTCAGATCAGCTAGAAACCCTAATTCTAAGACATAATTCATGCCCCAATTCTAGCCCCTAATGTTGGTATTTTTTAATTACATCTTTTCAAATACATTACTAACACACCAAACCATATCAAAACCTAACAAATCAACCCACCATATACAAAACCCTAACTCCACTTCACATATAACTATAACCCCATCACATATAACCCAAACATATGCTAAACACTAGCACCATCACCCTAGGTCAACATGACCAATACATAACAATCACAACCTTTTGAAATATCTACTCCACAACATAGGCTAGGTGATTTTGGCATGGCACTTAGAACTGAACATCTCGAGGCTCCTCCTGTCAAAAGCACTATGGTATTTAATGTAATAACTCCTTCATGTACTTGATGGACTCTAAAATTCATTAAATTTGCATTTGTCTTGGTTTTGGGTTATTTGATCTCTTGCATTTGGTAGAGGTGTGTGTTAGTAATAACTGAGAGGGTGGGGTGAGTCAGTGGTCTCAAAAATTTATCCTTTAATCACTAACCACCAATCAATACACCTCAGATTATTAAGTCCCTACAAGATGTATGCCATGAAATAATTCTAATAATTGACTGTCTGTCGGTTTACCTTGTCTGTCCTTATTCTCCTTGATAACTAATAAGCAGTAAAACAAATTTACCGATACTTAGTAAATATGCAGAGTATACCAATCAATCCAGAAATGCATATGTGAAATGTAAAAGAATAAAGTAATAAACCATACACACATAACACATGAAAACCATGTTAAGGGAAAAAAAAACTAGGACTGGTACCCAAAATTTTCACTGTTATGAAGTGATCCCTGTTAGGAGCCAACCCTATTAAAGGTTATAAAAACACTGTGAGGTGTGACCTTGTTAGAGGATTTTATACATAGAGGTTGTCACTTAGTATCTGTTGATGAGGTTTTGTTGACCGGGTCCGCCAACAGTCATAAGTTGTCACCGGGTTCCGGGGAAATCGACCAACTCCGCCTGCAAAGGTTGTCCAAGGAAATAAATCCTCCAGGCCTTCAAGCACCTAGGTGTTGGGTCACGACGGTGTGGGGTTCGGTTGGGAGAGGTGACTATTTTTCGAGGGGGATAGCTGGTTTCTTCTACTCATCTTCTCCGGAGATTCGATCAAAGTAAGGTTTTCCCGAGTGTTCTATACTTAACAAATAAAGCGAAAAAGATCCTGCAGGGTTAGAAGCATTTCATCTAACTACAGTCATGTTAAAAAATGTCCATAACATCAATAATATTCTGGTAAACTACACTAAATACCGAAGGAACACATAACCATCAGTTAGCATTTTATCAGTAGCAAGAGAAAAGAGTTCATTAATCTACTTTAACATACCAGAGTAAAAGACATACAAAACATTAAAACATGAAATACCATTAACTCAGAAGTAAGAGTGCCAACAATATCATTGCCAAGAATCCTTCCTTCCTCATTAACATTCAGTCCAGCAAGCATTGGTGCGTGATATAATGGTGGCTCCAGGGGAGCATCTAACTACTGAGAAAAGAACAATGGAGCATTGAGCTCTGCAACTAAAATCAGAAATTACTTTGCTACTGATATGGACAACAAAATCATCAATTTTGCCAACCCTTGGAAATGGGCCGATTTGCCTATTTATACAGCTCTTCTAACCCTAACCCTATTTTACATATTTCAATAAAATACAATATCCAGGGGTTGGTACTACCTGCGCCACCCTATAAAAGACCTGGAGATGGAATAGGTCTGTCATGTCAGAAGAATAAGATAATAATATACATTGGAAGAATCGGTCTCGAGAAGAGAGCCAGAGAGGAGAAAGAAGGAAGTAGGTCCCTCAAGGACCGAGGCTACATGCCTCATAAATGGGAAATGCGGTGCCCTGTCTCCAATGTGCCAGATGTACCCTTGAGTGGCGCCTCAAGAAGACCACCTTGTCAGAAGGCCAAATGCCGAGCCGACGCCCCTTGATGTGCCCAACTACCTTCTGACAGGGTTATTAACCACTTCTGAAAGTGACCGGTCGGCCTCGGGGACCGGGACACAGATCACTTTAAAGAATACAAAATTTTGGATCCGGGACTCTGGGATCTGAGAACTTATGTTCCAAAAAAGAATAAAGAATACTCAATGTGAGTTTTTCCCCGGCCTCCGGAGAAAGCTCGAGGCTGCTTATTATCGCTGAAGGCCTGAAGGAGGCGGGAAATGCCATCTTCACCTACACTCTTCAGGCTGGACCTTCTGTGCCTGGCTACTTCAACTTGTTCCCCCAGGTCCAGAATATTCCCTTTGAATTCGTCCGCCATCCTTGCTGTGTCATGGAATTTAAGTATCATTTCGGTCAATTTTGCCATTTGGGCTCTGTCTATCCCCTCCGGGGATTGATATCGGGATTGCATTATTTCATCAAAACTCCCCAAAACTGAATCTTTGGGGGTGTACGTAGCTGTACTAAGGGGATCAGCCCCAAAAATATTTATTACATAAGAATTGAATAAATTAGAAGGATATTTTACATTGTGTACCTTCTCCTGCAAGGATTCTACTAGTTTCTTAGTTACCTCCAATGTGAGGTCAAGTCTGGCATGTTGAATCCTTACAAAATCAAATGATTCCTCACCTAGAATTCTGGATTCAGAAATCATGTCCTCTCCCAAGGTGAGGAGCTCTTCGAGCTCTATCTTCCATGCCTGGTAATTTTTGGCATCACTCTCCCACTGCTTAATGAGTGCTTCTGCCTAATGGAAAACTTGTCGGGCTGTGTATAAGTCTAGGAGTGTGGACACTAGGAAACACCGGGTGTTTCCTATCTGTAGGGTGACCCATTCATCTACAGCTTGGGCCTTCTTTTTCATTACTCATAGGGATTCTATGTCACTCTGCGGTAATTCTTCTGATGTGGAGGCCTCCGGAGGAGTGGCATTGAGGGGTCTGGCCAGCTCGGTAAGCAACCCCATAAGGTTTTCATTCTTCTCTTTTTCAGTCTTGAGCCTCTGGGCCTCCTTTTCATATCGGGCTTCAACTTCCCTTGCTGCCTCCTTAAGCAAGTCCACCTCGCCTTGCTTCCCTCTCTTGCCTAGGGACACCTCTGCAACTTTATAATCTGTGGGGTCTGCAGTTGCTTCATCGGCGCCCAGGGGAGGTGTTACCACAACGATAACTATTTCCCCGCTCGGCCCAGTTCAAAGAGTGTGAACTGTCCGGGTGTTCTTCACTTTTGGTGGGGCCTGTACCTAGGCCATCATCTTGGCTAGGGAGAGAGGAATCACCGGAGTGGATTGAGCCTTTCTCTTTTTTCTTTCTATCAGCCACTGGGGTGGGAGAGGTGGCCTTCCTGCAAGAACTTGTTCTCCTGATTCTTTCCCAGCACCCGGTGGCTATTGTTCCTTAGTGTCACGGACCTCATCCATCCCCCCTAACTCAACTTCTCCTGCAGCAACATTTTCTTTGTCAACTTCCATCTCCTCAGCCTTGTCCTGTGTGTCTATTGTTGGGTCTGGACCTTGGTAGGCTTCTTCGGGGATTTTCTCTTCAAGCTGCTTCTCTTCTTCTTCTTCTTCTGCCAGAATTTATTCTTCTTCTATTGGCAGTAAGGGAGGTATCGGGCCAAGATTTAAATTTTGGGCCGCTGTGATAACCTGTCTGAAGGTCGCCCCTGGGAGTGGCCTTGGGAACACAGTGGCTGGGTTTACGGTTATTCCTGGAGGTCCGGTTCCCCCAGCAGATGCCATTTGTTCACCTATCTTTAGTTGGTCCACTCCTGGACCTTGCGTCTCTTGAGCCTCGGAGATAATTTCCGGTCTTGGCTCCTTTTCTATCTCCTACTCTTGCTCTTTCACAGGTTCCTGTTCTGGGACCTCTTGGTCTACAGCCCTAGCCTCTTTCTCTGGGACTTCTGTCCCTGCTTGTGTATCATCCCCTTCCAAGTTGCTGAAATGATCGGTTGTGAATACATCATCAAATTCCTCTTACAGAGGGGGACTGGCTGAGACTCTTGCAGGTTCTGCCTCTTTCTCCAGTTCTAGGGAACTGGAGGAGAGAATCTCTACTTCTTGGGGGAGGGATGTCCTTGGCACTGGTTCTGCCTTGACCTTCTTGACGTGCTTCCTCTTCCTCTTGGTGATCAAAGGTGGCCCCGCATTGGCTATAGCTGCTGCCTCCATGGGATCCAACCCCGTTGCCTTGACCATTAAGGCTGCCAGCGATGGGGAGGAAGGAGGATGAATTGGTCCGGCCATGAGCAGGGGAGTGGCAAGCCTCATTATTAACTGCTCCCTCATTTGCTGGGAGGCTGCCATAGATTGCTTGATCTATTCCTGAATGGGGACTTCCTGCGTGGAGGGTGTTGTAGCTATCCCTTTTCCCTTATCTGCACCTTGTGAGGAAGTCCCGGCCCCTGGGGTCAATCTTGGTACCGGTGGTGGTGTCACCTTTGGCACCGGTCGACGAGTTTGGCGCATACTCCCGGGGCATACCCTCTTAAAATAGGCATGACTTCTCTCGACCACCTCCCTAGTGAAGTCCTCAATTATGGGCCCCTCCTGGGTGGCCCAATTCATTGCCGGTAATGCCATTTTATCGATCCCCTTTTCTTTGTATTGGGGATCTATGGTGGGGGCGGTGTCAGAGAAGCCCGGAGGGAATCTCTGGAGCTTCAGTTACTACATTAATCTGGCTGTCATCCTGTCATAGTGCCTACTCCGCACATCTACATCATCCTGGCAATCTGCCCAGAAGTCCTCCATGTGCATTTGATAGGGCTCTGAAGCCCGGGGCATTATCGCTGCTATTTTCCCATGCAGATCAAATTTCCTCCGCGCCAGATAGAATTCCTGCAAGTTATAACTTTTCAACTCATTGTCTACCTCACTCGCAGCGGCCAGACTGCAGGTGTAGTTCCCATAGGTGATTGGGAACGAAATGTTGGGGACCTTCTTGAGGGAAAAGAAGGTGTGCAACTCCAGCATTTGTCTGCAATATTCCAGCAGCACGATCTTGTCCCCACAATGCTTGGGCAACAAGTAGGGTTTCCCAGAGAAGCTGGCAACCCTAATGTATGTATGCTGCTAGAACTGAGTATAGTAGTGCCCATAACTACTAACTAACTTCATTGCCTCAGTGGACAGGCGATATCTGGCATCCTGGGTGGGTGTGAGCAGGTGGTAGTAAACGAACGCATCGTTCACCCGATGGAAATTGGGGAAGCTGGCCTCCCATTGAATTTGTGGGAAATAGTCCCATGGTGCCTTTTGTCCTAGGCCAAATCCGAGTACTCTGTCAGTGAGCAGGCCATTGGAATGGGGCTTCTGCTGGGCCAGGGCCCAGAAAACATAAGAAGACATGTAGAACTTCTTCTTCTTGTTCAACTGCAGGAACTGGGAGTCAACATGTTCAGAGATTATTGTTGCCCAGTCAAAAAATTATCTTAGTGGAGATGCCGAGGAGGAAATAGTACATCCATTTGGCGAACTCCTGGGCGGAGGGTTGCTCAAATACCCAGGCTAATGCTATCATCCCCATTTGGATGCTCTCCTTGAATTCAGAGCGGGGGATATCTATCTTCATTCTCTTCGGGTCCCTCTTTGGGGACTTGAGCTAGTGGGTATTCATATACACCCAGGCAGCATCCTCCAATTGTGTAAATTTCTTCAAGGCGTCAGTCCTTATGACTACTGTGGCCCTGTCAAATTGTGGGATACCCAGGCCTGCTTGGAAAGTGACTGGGTTGAGGGACACCAGTGGAGTGGGGTATCCCGTGAGTTCTGTAGCTGCGAGCATAACAGCCCAGACAGAAGAGTTATAGTTGGTAGCCAGGGTTATAAAAAGTTCCGGAGACTGCACGGAGCATGGAAAGCAAGCTGCCCGGAGGATTTTGGAACCCCTGATGTTGACTACGAGTTTGTCTCCAGCCTGTCGCTAGATGTGCATTATCTTTACTAGGGCCTGCATTTCTGTCCAAGTCCCGACACTGGCGTCGGTCATTAGTTTTACCTTGGACTCAATCTTTGAGCCCACAATCTCATTATCTTGTACAAACTTCATAGTGAGGGGCAGCTTTGCCAGGGCCTTCTCCATTTTTGACTTTGCTGTGGCCCTGGTCTCTGTTTTGGTTGGTAGTTCCAAACTTCTGGGAGGAGATGATGCAGATGCTTCAGACATATTTGGAAGATAATTTTGAGAACCTGCGAGACAAGGCGACCGTCAGAACATATTTATCAAAATAATTATTCTGGGTCCGGGAAATTTTGTCACACTTGATGTTTGCCTTCCTGAAAAGTTAGTATCATGCAAAGGTAACCAGAAAGCAAAACACATCATGAACTTGAGATTTTCAATATACGTCTGGGTCTGGGAAATTTTTTCACACTTGGTAAAGATGCAGGATGGATGGTGATAAGAGGCCTGAAGCCCAGAGAAATGACCGTTAACTGAGAATACAAAAAGGCAAGTTATCAAACCCAAGTGGATGCCACGTGCGTTGGCATTAAATAGATGTGATGGCGATGACGGCGGAGCCAACTGTCCGAACATGCAAAAAGGGAAAGCCACTTGGCTAGAATTGATTGCACGCATGGGATGTAAATGAGGTTATGATAGCCTTGATGGAGGAGAGAGAAAACTACCTACTTAAAACCGGCTAAGAGCCGAGTTTCAAACAGGTGGTTTTTTGCCTCGAAAGCGAGTTTGAAGGTGAAAACCAGGACCAAAGGTGACTCGACCAGCTTGTCGAGTTACCTAGAAGGATATACATGAAGCTGATGGATATATACAAAGAATAGAAGGATATATACAGGGGTTTTATACAATTATTACACATATATACATGGATATACATTGTGGGACGACGCCCGCGGGAAAAACCAGACAAGGCAGAAACGGGTATATACAGTATGTACACTATTTATGAACACCCCAATATTTACACTATTTATAGACAAACAACTTCTACACAGAGGGCGGACAACCCTCTGGTAGAGCCGACCCACCAACGGGTGGCAAAAAATAGAAACAAAGGACCGAACAAGACAAAACATAGAGAAGCAAAGCAAAAACCAGACAGACGAAAGAAAAATAAAAACCAAAGAAAGCAAGGGAGGAAAATAGGAACACCAACCTAAGAACACAGAAGGCGGAGGAAAGGAAGGTTTTTACTGCGCGAGCTCTGCAACAGCTCGAGTTGTCAATAGATCAGAATCACTACCATGGAGCACCTGCACTTGCCTGAGAGTGACTGAAAATTGTTAAGCTCTGATTACCATAAAATTCTTGCAAATGCTCTGTTAATCCCTTTGAAACTGCTCTTTAATTCACTCTAAGTGCTCAAAGGTTTTAATCGCGGTAAATGTGAAAATGACAGATAATTTCTATTTATGCCCGCGGTAAAAGGAAATCCTCCTCCTTCGGGTGATCTCCGGACAGGCAAACCTCCAGACTCCAGGCTCAGGGACTCCTCGTGATGATGTCCATAAGAATATCATGGCGAAACATCCCGGAGTCCGGAATCCAGTTCCTGACAAAAGACAACCTCCGGGACTGGAGTCCCAAAGGAGAAAACCAAACAGCAAAATGACACACCGGGGAAGAAAACCCCGGAGAAAGAAAACAAAAGGAAAGAAAGACAAGGCAAAGCCCACAAAAAAAAAGTAGGCAAAATCAAAAAGGGGGACCCAATATTTTGCACACAAAATGTAGGGACGGGGATGCAGGGCATAACAAATGGCGACTATCTGGGATAAATGCCTTAGTGCATTTGAAAACTAAAGAATCTCTGATTAGCAAAACTGGAACAAGCTACTTCTCGAAGCGTCTGACAGGAAAAGGGAAACATATCCGAGATAATCCAACCACACAGGAGCCAGTCCATAGTCTTTCATCAGTGGTGTCATGTTTGCTTTGGAAGGGAATCAAGCTGATGACCTTTGGGAGGAATAGAGGAGGCACTAATTACATAAAACCAGTCATTAATTCGCTCGTTTCCCCCGGAGACCGGAGTTCCATCCCACTTTTTCCCTTGTTATTTTTCTTATTTCTGGGTGGGAAAGGCGGTACTTCTTTTACCATTAAGCTTAAGCTTAGCTAATCATAATGGTGATACTTCTTTCACCTATCCACCTATATTTAGGTATTTGAAGAGGGGATAAAGCTCCAGACCCGAGAAGAATTCCTTTAGATTTTCAGACCTGGTTCAATCAAAGAGTACAACCGATCTACCCTCGGTGTGTCTGATTACTTGTTCCTTGCATTATTATTTTGTTCACTGATTGCCAGATTTCTGGAGAAAGCACCCAATGAAGATTCCTCAAAATGTGCCATAACCCATGAAACAATCCCTAGAGACCGGGCTTATTCCACCGTGCTAAAGATAGATTCTAAAGTTCACCATGTCGTAGACATTCCCCCAGAGGCCAGAGTTATGCGAAGCATTCCAATTCCTGCAAGACGGGACAAAACACCGGGACCGAAAAGAAAACCAAAAGAGAAAACAAAAACAACCAAAGGGGGACTGCCCCAGAGGACAGTCGACAAGACTATTTACAAGGAAGGGTACCTCGCAACGAGGTACCCAGAAGAGAACTATTTACAAGAGGAAAGCTTTACATATAATACAACTTAGGCCAACTTACCTTATTCAAAATAATGTTTTAGAAACTATCCATTAACAGGCAATGCGACAGGTTCCCCAGTCAAAGTATTAAGGCGGTAAGTATTTGCCCCGCAGATTTTTGAAATTAAGTATGGTCTGAGCCATAGCCGTTGGAACTTCGTATGCTTTCCTTTCTTCTCCCGGGCCTTGTCCCACAATAGGACCAAATATGAGATCTGAAAAGCCTTATATTGGGCTCTTCTGTCAAACCATCTCTTTACCACTGCTTGATGACGCGCGAAATGTTCAAGGGCTGCATCTCGTTGTTCTTCCATTCACACCAGATTCAAAAGTTGAACCTCCACGATGTTGTCCCTGTTGTTGAATTCCTGCATGAACTATAATACTGGGATCTGTAAATTGACTGGGAATACAGGGTTTTGGCCGTAAACCAGGTGGAATGGTGATGTTCCCAGGGCGGCCTTAATATGAATACGATCCGCCCAGAGGGCAAATTTCATCTTTTGATGCCAATCCCAGGGATTTTGTTCTAACAGATGTTTGATAACTTCGAGCAGATTCTTGTTTGTTGATTCAGCAACACCGTTTCTCTGGGGATAATAGTTGCTGGAGAACTTTAGTGCGATCTTTCTATTGTAAGTCCATTCCAGTAATTGCACTGAAGAAAATGCTGGACCATTGTCACATACCAAAGCGAAAGGCATTCCAAACCGTGTGACGATGTTTTCTTCCAAGAACTTGATAACCATGTCTGCCGTGTTGTTTTTGCAAGGTATAGCTTTAGACTACCGAGTGCAGTAATTAGTGGCAATAAGGATGTATCGGTGGTTGGCAGATGAGTTGGGGTTGATCTCCCCGATGAAATCAAATGCCCATTGGGCATAGGGTCTAGCCTCGTAAATTGGTTGTAGAGGCATAGCCGGGTTACACTCTCGATGCGCTGCAGTTTGGCAAGTATGGCATTTCCTGACATGAGCGTAAACATCTTTAAAGATATAGGGCCAATAATATCCAGCCTAGAGGATCTGATGAGCAGTGGCGTCAGCCGAGCCATGCTCAGTTCCAAACTGCCAGTGGAATTCGTCGATTATTCTTACAGCTTGGTCTCTATCGATGCACCTAAGGTACACTCCCTCATAATTTCTACGGTAAAGTGCAAAGTTTTTGATCATGAAGTGCGCGCTTTTCATTCATAGGGCATGGCGTTTGTGGGGAGGCAACCCCTCCGAAAATTTTTTGTTTAGTAACAAATATACCAAATCGGTATACCATGGGTCTTGGGTGATGGACTCCACTATGTAAGTCTGACATTCTATGTGGGGAGTCTCTTCTTCCATCGCTCGACTCAGTCCCTGACCTCAGACTATTTTCATGGGCTGCATTTCTAAGTCATATTCTTGGAGGATGGCCATCCATTTCCCCTGTCTCTCGCCCAATTCACTCTGCATCAGCAGAGACTTGACGGCCTGGTCTGGGATAATAGCGTGCACTTTGCTTCAGAGAATATAATGCCAGAAATTTTTCACGGTGCAAACTAGAGAAAAGGCCTATTTCTCTAGTGATGAATACCAGAATTCAGTGTTCTTGAAGGGGGAGCTCATGAAAGCTATTGGTCGATCCTCCCCTTCAACCTTTTGGGTCAACACTGCCGCAGCGAAATGCGGTGAAGCAAACGAATAAATGTAAAATGGAAGGGAATAGTCTAGACTAGCCAGGACCGGTGCCTCCGTTATGGTTTATTTGATCTGGGTGAATGCCTTCTTTGCTTCAGGACTCCACTCAATTTTGGTGTCTTTTTTCATCATTTCATTGAGTGGTTTAACTATTTCTACGAATCCCGTGATGAATCGTTGTACGAAGTTGATTTTTATGAAAAAGGATCACATTTCTTTCTTACTGCCAGGCATCTGTAGATTCAGTAACGCCTCAACTCTATCAGGGTCTATGGATATGCCCTTCTTAGAGACAATATGCCCGAGCAACTTCCCCTCGGTGACCCCGAATATGCACTTCTTAGGGTTGAGGGATATTCCATACCGGCAACACCTCTCGTAGATCTGAGCGAGGTGGGCGAGGTGATCACGCCTTTCCCAGGAAAAGATAGTCAAATCATCCATGTAGATGATTATGCACCAATTTATGAGGCCTTTAAACATAATGTCCATGGTCTTTTGAAATGTAGCCCCTGCGTTGATCAGACCGAAGGGCATTCTTCTGTAAGCGAACGTTTCCCACTTAGTGGTAAACACTGTTTTCTCTCTATCTTCATACTTGATGATGACCTGGTTGTATCCCGAGTATCCATCCAATAAAGACATCATCTGGGATCCATTTACTATCTACAACACCTCATCCAACAAGGGGAGAGGGTGATTATCTTTTTTAGATGCCTTGTTCAAATTATGGAAATCCACGCAAAGGCGGATCTCGCTGTTCTTTTTCCTTACAGGAACCAAGTTGGCAACCCATGTAGTGTGCCGGATTGGGAAGATTATCCTGGTTGACAGCAATTTTTCTACCTCCTGACGAATTAGAGGTTCTATTAGGGGGTTGGCTGGCCTTTTCTTTTGCTAAAAGGGCTTAGCGTCCGATTTCAGGGGAATAGTGTGGGTCATGATAGATGTATCATACATTTTTAAGTCTTCATATCCCCAGGCAATTACATCAATATATTCTCAGAGGACCACGAGAATCTTCTCCTCCTCCTCAAGGGAGCAGGAGGTACCAATGTGGATGATCTTTTCTTCATCGGGTTGGCCGATGTTAACTTTTTCAAACTTTCCTCCTTCAGGGGAGGATGACACCTTCTCACGGGCTCGAGGGTCCAAGTTGAAGATTCGTTCCAGTGCAACCATTCCCTTAGGGATGGTGTTAGTGGGCAAGTCCATGATCCCATCGTCTTCATCACCCTACCCAGTATCGTCATGGTCTCGTTCCTCCACTATCTGATCCTCAAAGACACAAACATTGGCCATGATGGCCAAGATATGTTGATCATCCTCAAAAACCTGAAAGTGGGTGACATTATCTAGGATGGAGGGGGTGGGGACCATTTCGACTAAAAATATTTGGAGTCGGGAGCCGGCCATTGGCTCAAGTGTGCTGGCAAAAATGGCAAGGGCATCCGGGACATAATTATATCACTGGGGAATGAGGTCAATGCCAAAGGCATCAAAATCTTTGATAAGGCTCCAAGCCCGGTTGCGGTAAGCGGCTAGCCTTTTGTCATGACATGTATATTGACTCCGAACTTGTTTAACAATCAATTCTAAATCACCCAAAGCCCGGAGGCAGGTGATACCTTTTCTTAATGTGAATAAGAGTCCAAGAACCAAAGCCTCGTACTCCATGACATTGTTTGTACAGTTAAACTGCAGCCCGTAGGATGCGAGGAAGGATTTCCCCCGCAGGTTGATTAATTATACCCCGGCCCCACAGCCCTGTTTGGATCATGACCCATCAAACTTAAGGGTCCATAAGTCATTGTTTGCAATCTGGGGTTGGGGTGGAGGAACTCTCTTTGGATTAGTGTTGTGGGATTTAGGAGGTGTCTCCAGGACTACCAACGTGAAAGTGGAATTTTCCTCCAAAGTTTGGGTTTGGGATTCTTCAGGGGATGGTGCCAAAGGAGCGTACCCCATAGGGACACTGGGTCCCGAGGAATCAGTTGCATGTCGTTTATTCTAGAGGGTATCAAGGTGCCGATTAGCGATCGAGAGACATGGCCCACATTCAAGTTCTGAATGTTTCTGGTAGTGTACCCAGCACCAAGTGCTGGACAAGAGTGTGGCTAGGGATGCGGTGGAGTCTTGAGAGTTGACTTCAACTCTCATTTTTTCTTCTAGGTCTTGTGCTCTCAGTAGCACGGTGGGATCCTCTCTGGGGGCAACATCAAATGTTAAAATTTTAAAAGGTTTGTACACCCCTAGAGAAGTTTCAGAGAAAAGGACTTCATTGACCCTCCCAACTTCGGTAAGGGCCTATTTCATCCGGGGTTCGCTTTCAACCTAGATTTGGTTTGATTCTCCCTCCCATGGAAGCCATAAGTGGGTGAAGTCGGTCGAAAAATATCCATTCAAGGATTTAGACCAATTCCAACTTAGTAACATCCCATAGGTCTCTGAGATGTCGACCACTTGGATGTCAATGATGCTGGCTATGCTGGGGTCCTGGATAAGATGTATCCAGACATTCTTCAATTCCCCCACCATTTTCACAGCAGTCTTATCCAGTTGGATTACTGCACCATTAGACGGGGTGGGGTGGAGTCCAAGCTTCTGACAAATGGACAAAGGCATGATTTTACCTGAAGCTCCAGAGTCTACTAAGCAGTTGTGTATATATTTTCCATAAATGTTCAAGCCTAGCAGGAAGGGAGGATCCTTGTTGTTTCCCCAGAAAATAGCCGCATTAGCATCTTCAAATGAGACGGTCTTGGGTGGGCAAAAAACTGCTTTCGGGTTCCCTAACAGCTTTAGAAGAGACTTCTTCTGCTCAAGACAATTTAGCAAAACCTCCATCAAGGTCATGGAGGTGGTGGTCTATTCTAACACTTTCATAATATCGAACCTTCCTCCAGGGAATTGGTGATTTTCCTCCGTGAGATCTTTTGCTTGGTTAGAGCTGGGACCTTTTGGAGGTATGGGTCGATCAGTCAGGTTGTTCCAGGGAGGAGGAGTGTCTTTGATAGGAGGTGTGGGCATGTAAGCTGGTCCTTTACCCGCCTGGCTCCGGGTATTGTATGGAGCCTGTGGGTTAGTAAAGGTGTTGGCCTCGAAAGGCGGGATGGATTCATCAAAGACTCCCTGCAGTTCAGATTCTTCTTCATCTTCTCTGGAAGTTCCGAAGAAGATGGTGTCGTAGGTGAAGGCACTGTGGGTTGTCTCTTGGATAGGGGGTTCTGGAGGGGTAGTATCATGCGAATTTTGCCTATCTAGTTGGGAGATCATGATAACTTTCTCTAAAGTGGCACAATTCACCTCGTTGTATGAATTCGTGTCATGTAATCTACACCAGTTAGTCATGGGATGGAAGTCTGCGACTGGTGTAAAATGGGATGGTCCAGCACTGCTCTGGTGGGCATTTTGGTTTTGGAGGTGGGCCTTCGGTGTTAGCGTTATTATTCCACTGTTATTGGTTGGGCTTAGGCCCGTTGTTAAAGTTTCTTCCCCCGACATTGTTATTTTGTTGGCCAGAGAAGATATTCCCCGTCTGGGAATTTGAGTTCTGGGGTGCGTAGGACCCTGCCTTCAGTTGGCCCATGTCCATAGTCAGAGTGGACAACATTCGCCAGAGGGATTCAACCTCGGTGGTCAACTAAGTGTTAGCGTCACAATGTGATGGCTGTTGCTGTTGTTGGCTTCCCGGGAAGGCAACAGGATTCACTGAAGTCGAGGGCGGAAATCCTCCAGTCACGGATGACTGGAAGAATGGCACTCTAAACGGTTGTGTATGAGTCTATTGTGTCTGCTGCGGCTGATTCCAAGGGAAGACTTCCAAACCCGGTGTGATCTGGGTCTGGGCTGGGTAAACATACTGCGCTTGCTGGTCCATCACGGGTGGCGGAGGATTCACCGCCATCGAGGGAGAACCTATTGCCAGATTGGGTTTGTATCCCCTGGCATATGCAGTTCCACCGGGGATCATGTTATAGGGTGTGTTCTATCCAATACCACTCGGGGATTTGTTGAGACCACGAGACAACTCTAGGGCTAGGTTGTAGACTTTTGCCAAGGTGTCCCGGTCGCCCGGGGCGGTCATTCTCCAAAGGAGAGTGGCAACGAAAGGGTCCATCACATTAAGATAGGTCTGTATGGTTACATCTGGAGATGGGATGAAAGGTCCCATGCACCGCTTCAGGGCGCGTTGGAACCTATGGTTGAATGCTGCAAGAGGTTCATTGGGTTCTTTTCTCATTGAGATGAACTGACTGTGGGACCAGGCTGGGTCCACATATACGTGAAAGGCAGCCAAGAAGGCGTCCTCCATGTCCTGCCAAGTGTTAATGGAGTTGGCAGGTAAGTTAAGGTACCAGTTCAACTCGCTTTGTCCTAAGGACAGTGGGAACATACAAGTTACAACATCTTCATACTAGATCCGATGTCAATTCATGGCATCTTTGTATGCCTGTAAGTGTTCTTCTGTGGTCCGTGAGCCCAAGTGCTCATATCATGGGCATATTTTCTCTGGGTGAGAGGGTAAGTCATTGGTCACGCCCAGAAAAGTGCCCATTCGGGACCCAGTGTTTCCGAAGTATGCAGCCATTGGGGGAACTATATGTTGGATAGTGCTTAGGGTACTGGTTCCCGTGACTGTCTAGGGAGTTTGAGTATTCAAGGATATGGTAGATCCCCAGACAATAGTGGCTGGTAGGAATTTAGTGGTTCGTTTCTTTTGAGCAGGGTGCTAGAGTTTGACAAACTTCCTGGGATTCAGGGTGAACCTAAGGACTCTTTCAAATTTCGCTGGGGAGAAAGATCCAATCCTAGTGAAGGCTTGTCTCCTAAAACTACAACTCAGGGAATCCTCAGAAGGCATAAAATTAGAATCTTGGGAGGGGGATGAGCTCATGCCCTCCTTCTAGCGCCAGTTTCTGTTGATGGGGTTTTGCTGACCGGGTCCGCCAACAGTCATAAGTTGTCCCCGGGTTCCAGGGAAATCAGCCAACTCCACCTGCAAAGGTTGTCTGGGGGAAATAAATCCTCTGGGCCTTCAAGCACCTGGGTGTTAGGTCACGACGGTGCGGGGCTTGATTGGGAGAGGTGACTATTTTTCAAGGGGGATAGCTGGTTTCTTCAACTCATATTCTTCGGAGATTCGATCAAAGTAAGGTTTTCTCAAGCGTTCTATACTTAACAAATAAAGCGAAAAAGATCCTGTAGGGTAAGAAGCATGTGAGGCCTCACCCTAGACCCATCATAGCCTTTCCATTATCTTTATGATAGACCTAGTAATTGTCTTAGGTTATGATTAATTAAGAAGATTTTTACCCTCACGACAAGGTTCAATTATAGTAGATATGAATATAATACATTTTATGATGCTATCTATACTCATAATGTTAACACTGTGATACGTTAGGACTGACTTTTGATGATTGATTTAGCTGAATATTAAGTTGTCACAATTCAAATATAAATATATGCTGTTATGAGTTGTTTAGGAAATGATTAACCCCTATTTGAATTATTATTGCAATGTGAAATTTGGTGAAGGTTAATGGTTAGGGGATGAAGTATATTGATGAATCTTCATGACATTATTATGAGAATTGC
>MU226596.1:2028851-2080448 GCA_018584345.1 Thuja plicata
CATAAAATAAGAAATATATATTAAATCTCTATGTTGCTGATTTTTGGTTGACAGCTACCTTTCAAGACTGAATATGCTCTAGAACTTAAAAAACATAACAGCAAGTAATTATTAGGAAAAAAAAAAAAAGAAACTAAAATAATCTATATTTTCTTCTCTAACATGATTAGTACTAATATATCATTAGCTCATAAATGAGTTCAACTAGAAAATAAAATAATTTAAAAAAAAAAAATTGAGTTAGTTTTCTTAGCAAAAAAAAATTGGGGCATTACAAAGCATTTCATCTTACTAAAGTCATGTTAAAAAATGTCTGGAACATCGATAATATTTTGGTAAACTACACTAAATACCAAAGGAACACATAACCATCAGTTAGCATTTTATCAGTAGCAAGAGAAAAGAGTTCGTTAATCTACTTTAACATAGCAGAGTAAAAGAAATACAGAACAGTAAAACATGAAATACCATTAACTTAGAAGTAAGAGTGCCAAGAATCATTCCTTCCTCATTAACATTCAGTCCAGCAAGCACTAGTGTGTGATACAATGGTGGCTCCAAGGGAGCATCTAACTACTGAGAACAGAACAATGGAGCATTGAGCTCTGCAACTAAAACCAGAAATTACTTTGCTACTGATATGGACAACAAAATCATCAATTTTGCCGACCCTTGGAAATGGGCCAATTTTCCTATTTATACAACTCTTCTAACCCTAACCCTATTTTACACATTTCAATAAAATACAATATCCGGGGGCCGGTACTACCTGCGCCACCCTACAAAAGACCTGGAGACGGAATAGGTCTGTCATGTCAGAAGAATAAGATAAGAATATACATCGGAAGAATCGGTCTCGAGAAGAGAGCCAGAGAGGAGAAAGAAGGAAGTAGGTCCCTCAAGGACTGAGGCTACATGCCTCATAAATGGGAAATGTGGCACCCTGTCTCCAATGTGCCAGATGTACCCTTGAGCGGCACCTCGAGAAGACCACCATGTCAGAAGGCCAACTGCCAAGATGACGCCCCTTGATGTGCCCAACTACCTTCTGACAGGGTTATTAACCACTTCTAAAAGTGACCGGTCGGCCTCGGGGACCGGGACACGGATCACTTTAAAGAATACAAAATTTTGGATCTGGGACACTGGGATCTGGGAACTTATGTTCTGAAAAAGAATAAAGAATACTCAATGTGAGTTTTTCCCCATCCTCCGGAGAAAGCTCAAGGCTGCTTATTATCGCTGAAGGCCTGAAGGAGGCGGGAAATGCCATCTTCATCTACACTCTTCAGGCTGGACCTTCTGTGCCTGGCTACTTCAACTTGTTCCCCCAGGTCTGGGACATTCCCTTTGAATTCATCTGCCATCCTTGCCGCATCACAAACTTTAAGTATTATTTCAGTCAATTTTTCCATTTGGGCTCCGTCTATCCCCTCCGGGGATTGATATCGTGATTGCATTATTTCATCAAAACTCCCCAAAACTGAATATTCGAGGGTGTACGTATCTGTACTAAGGGGATCAGCCCTGGAAATATTTATTACATAAGAATTGAATAAATTAGAAGGATATTTTACATTATGTACCTTCTCCTGCAAGGATTCTACCAGTTGCTTGGTTACCTCTAATGTGAGGTCAAGTCTAGCGTGCTGAATCCTTAGAAAATCAAATGATTCCTAACCCATAATTCTGGATTCAAAAATCATGTCCTCTCCCAAGGTGAGGAGCTCTTCGAGCTCTACCTTCCACGCCTGGTAATTTTTAGTGTCACTCTCCCACTGCTTAATGAGTGCTTCTGCCTGATCGACAACTTGCCGGGCTGTGTATAAGTCTAGGAGAGTGGACGCTAGGAAACACCGGGTGTTTTCTATATGTAGGGTGACCCATTCATCTACAGCTTGGGCCTTCATTTTCATTACTCGCAGGGAGTCTATGTTGCTCTGCGGTAATTCTTCGGATGTGGAGGCCTCCGGAGGAGTGGCATTGAGGGGTCTGGCCAGCTCGGTAAGCAATCCCATAAGGTTTGCATTCTTCTCTTTTTTTAGCCTTGAGCCTCTGGGCCTCCTTTTCATATCGGGCTTCAACTGCCCTTGTTGCCTCCTTAAGCAAGTCCACCTTGCCTTGCTTCCCTCTCTTGCCTAGGGACACCTCTGCAATGTCGTAATCTGTGGGGTCTGCAGTTGCTTCATCGACACCCGGGGGAGGTGTTGCCACAACGGAAACTATTTCCCCGCTCGACCCAGTTCAAAGAGTGTGAACTATCTGGGCTTTCTTTGCTTTTGGTGGGGCCTGTACCTGGGCCATCATCTCGGCCAGGGAGAGAAGAATCACCGGAGCAAATTGAGCCTTTCTATTTTTTCTTTCTATTAGCCACTAGGGTTGGAGAGGTGTCCTTCCAGCCAGAACTTGTTCTCTTGATTATTTCCCAGCACCCGTTGGCTGTTGCTCCTCAGTGTCGCGGACCTCATCCATCCCCCCTGCCTCAACTTCTCCTGCAGCAACATTTTTTTTGTCAACTTCCATCTCCTCAGCCTTGTCCTGTGTGTCTATTGTTGGGTCTGGACCTTGGTAGGCTTCTTCGGGGATTTCCTCTTCAAGCTTCTTCTCTTTTTCTTCTTCTTCTACCATAATTTCTTCTTCTTCTATCGGCAGTAAGGGAGGTATCGGGCCAAGATTTAAAGTTTGGGCAGCTGTGATAACTTGTCTAAAGGTCACCCCCGGGAGTGGCCTTGGGAATGCGGTGGCTGGGTTTATGATTATTCCCAGAGGTCCAGTTCCCCCAGTGGATGCCATTTGTTCACCTATCTTTAGTTGGTCCACTCCCGGACCTTGTGTCTCTTGAGCCCCAGAGACAATTTCCGGTCTCGGCTACTTTTCTATCTCCTGCTCTTGCTCTTGCGCAGGTTCCTGTTCTGGGTCCTCTTGGTCCGCAGCCCTAGCCTCTTTCTCTGCGACTTTTGTCCCTGCTTATGTATCATCCCCTTGAAAGTTGCCGAAATCATCGGTTGTGAATACATCATCAAATTCCTCTTGCAGAGGGGGACTGGCTGGGACTCTTGCAGGCTCTGCCTCTTTCTCTGGTTCCAGGGAACTGGAGGAGAGGATCTCTACTTCTTGGGGGAGGGATGTCCTTGGCGCTGGTTCTGCCTTGACCTGCTTCCTCTTCCTCCTGGTGATCAAAGGTGGCCCTGCATCGGCTATAGTTGCTGCCTCCATGGGATCCACCCCTGTTGCCTTGACCATTAAGGCTGCCAGCGACGGGGAGGAAGGAGGATGAATTGGTCCGGCCATGAGCGGGGGAGTGGCAAGCCTCATTATTAACTGCTCCCTCATTTGCTGGGAGGCTTCCATAGATTTCTTGATCTATTCCTGAATGGGGAATTCCTGCACGGAGGGTGTTGTAGCTATCCCTTTTCCCTTGTCTGCGCCTTGTGAGGAAGTCCCAGCCCCCGGGGTCAATCTTGGTACCAGTGGTGGTGTCACCTTTGGCACCGGTCGGGGAGTTTGGCGCATACTTCCGGGGCATACCCTCTTAAAATAGGCATGACTTCTCTTGACCACCTCCCGAGTGAAGTCCTTGATTGTGGGCCCCTCCTGGGTGGCCCAATCCATTGCTGGTAATGCCATTTTATCGATCCCCTTTTCTTTGTACTGGGGATCTATGGTGGGGGCGATGTCAGAGAAGCCCGGAGGGAATCTCTGGAGCTTCAGTTCCTGCATTAATCTGGCTATCATCTTGTCATAGTGCCTACTCCAGAGTCTACATCATCCTGGCAATCTGCCCAGAAGTCCTCCATGTGCATTTGATGGGGCTCCGAAGCCCGGGGTATTGCCACGGCTATTTTCCCATGCAGATCAAAGTTCCTCCGCGCCAGATAGAATTCTTGCAAGTTATAACTTTTCAACTCGTTGTCTGCCTCCCTCGCGGCGGCCAGACTGCAGGCGTAGTTCCCACAGGTGATTTGGAACGAAACATTGGGGACCTTCTTGAGGGAAAATAAGGTGTGCAACTCTAGCATTTGTCTGCAATATTCCAGCAGCATGATCTTGTCCCTATAATGCTTGGGCAACAAGTAGGGTTTCCCAGAGAAGCCGACGACCCTAATGTATCTATGCTGCTGGAACTGAATATAGTAGTGCCCATAACTACTAACTAACTTCATCACCTTAGTGGATAGGCAGTATCCGGCATCCCGTGTGGGTGTGAGCAGGTGGTAGTAAATGAACGCATTGTTCACCAGGTAGAAACTGGGGAAGCTGGCCTCCCATTGAATTTGTGGGAAATAGTCCCATGGTGCCTTTTGTCCCGGGCCAATTCCGAGTACTCCGTCAGTGAGCAGGCCGTTGGAATGGGGCCTCTGCTGGGCCAGGGCCCAGAAAACATAAGAAGACATGTAGAACTTCTTCTTCTTGTTCAACAACAGGAACTGGGAGTTGACATGATTGGAGATTATTGTCGCCCAGTCAAAAAATTCTCCCTTAGTGGAGATGCCGAGGAGGAAATAGTACATCCATTTGGCGAACTCCTAGGCGGAGGGTTGCCCAAATACCCAGGCTAATGCTATCATCCCCATTTGGATTCTCTCCTTGAATTCAGAGTGGGGGATATCTATCTTCATTCTCTTCGGGTCCCTCTTTGGGGACTTGAGCCAGTGGGTATTCATATACACCCGGGCAGCATCCTCCAATTGTGTAAATTGCTTCAAGGCGTCAGTCCTTGTGACTACTGTGGCCCTGTCAAATTGTGGGATAAAGGGGCCTACATGGAAAGTGACTGGGTCAAGGGACACTAGTGGAGTGGGGTATCCCATGGGTTCTATAGCTTTGAGCATAACGGCCCGGACAGAGGAGTTATAGTTGGCAGCCAGGGTTAGAAGAAGCTTCGGAGACTGCACGGAGCATGGGAAGTAAGCTGCCTGGAGGATTCTGGAACCCCCGATGTTGACTGCGAGTTTGTCTCCAGCCTGTCGCTCGATGTGCATTATCTTTACTAGGGCCTGCATTTCTACCCAAGTCCCGACACTGGCGTCGGTCATCAGTTTTACCTTGGACTCAATCTTTGAGCCCACAATCTCATTATCTTGTACAAACTTCATAGTGAGGGGCATCTTTGCCAGGGACTTCTCCATTTTTGACTTTGCTACGGCCCTGGTCTCTATTGTGGTTGGTAGTTCCAGACTTCTGGGAGAAGATGATGCGGATGCTTTAGACATATTTGGAAGATAATTCTGGGAACCTGCGAGACAAAGCGACCGTCAGAATATGTTTATCAAAATAATTATTTTGGGGTCTGGAAAATTTTGTCACACTTGATGTTTGCCTTCCTGAAAAGTTAGTATCATGCAAAGGTAACCAGAAAGCAAAACACATCATGAACTTGAGATTTTCAATATACATCCAGGTCTGGGAAATTTTTTCACACTTGGTAAAGATGTGGGAGGGATGGTGATAAGAGGCCCAAAGCCCAGAGAAATGACCATTAACTGAGAATACAAAAAGGCAAGTTGTCAAACCCTCATGGACGCCACGTGCATTGGCATTAAATAGATGTGATGGCGATGACGGCGGAGCCAACTGTCCGAACGCGCGAAAAGGGAAAGCCACTTGGCTGGAATTGATTGCGCGCATGGGACGTAAATGAGGTTTTGACAGCCTTGATGGAGGAGAGAGAAATTCACCTGCTTGAAACCGGCCGAGAGCTGAGTTTCAAACAGGTATTTTTCTGCCTTGAAAGTGAGTTTGAAGGCAAAAACCAGGAGCACAGGTGACTCAACAAGCTTGTCGAGTTACCTGGAAGGATATACATAAAGCCGAGGGATATATATAGAGAATACAAGGATATATATAGGGGTTTTATACAATTATTACACATATATACATGGATATACATCGCGGGACGACGCCCACGGGAAAAACTAGACAAGGTAGAAACAGGTATATACAGTATGTACACTATTTATGAACAGCCCAATATTTACACTATTTACAGACAAACAACTTCTGCACAGAGGGCGGACAACCCTCTGGCAGAGCCGACCCACCAATTGGTGGCAAAAACTAGAAACAAAGGATCGAACTAGATGAAACACAGAGAAGAAAAGCGAAAACCAGACAGACGAAAGAAAAACAAAAACCAAAGAAAGCAAGGGAGGAAAATAGGAACACCAACCTGAGAACACAGAAGGTAGAGGAAAGGAAGGTTTTTACTACGCGAGCTCTGCAATGGCTTGAGTTGTCAATAGATCAGAATCACCACCACGGAGCACTTGCGCTTGCCTGAGAGTGACTGAAAATTGTTAAGCTCTGATTACCATAAACTTCCTACAAACGCTCTGTTAATCGCTTTGAAACTACTCTTTAATTCTCTCTAAGTGCTCAAAGGTTTTAATCACGGTAAATGTGAAAATGATAGATAATTTCTATTTATGCCCGCGGTAAAAGGGAATCCTCCTCCTTCCGGTGATCTCCGGACAGGAAAACCTCCGGACTCCAGGTTCGGGGACTCCTCATGATGATGTCCATAAGAACATCATGGCAAAACATCCTGGAGTCCAAAATCTGGTTCCTGACAAAAGACAACCTCCGGGACTGGAGTCCCGGAGGAGAAAACCAAATAGCAAAATGACACACCGGGGAAGAAAACCCCGAAGAAAGAAAACAAAAGGAAAGAAACATAAGGCAAAGCCCGCAAAACAAAATTAGGAAAAAGCAAAAAGGGGGACCCAACATTTTTCACACAAAATGTAGGGACGGGGATGCAGGGCGTAACAGTATCTGGCATCTATTTTTCTACCATCCTTGAATCAGTCTCCTTCTTAGACTTTCAATAGGCTTTAGGCAAATCTTTCTACCATCCTTGAATCAACCTTCTTCTTAGGCTATCAATAGGCTTTATGCAATTTGAATGCTACTTTCATGAATCAACCTTTTTTGCAATCTATTAGGATATACCTCAATTATAGAAGATGATTAAGTCTTGCTCTGTTAAGAGACTTGATGCTTCAATGGTTAAACTGAAACATTATGACCTATTTCTAATGCAACTTGAATTGTAGATTTTCAGATCTATTTAAGTACAATACCTCTAATCAATGTATCAATTTAATTCTTTGTTCTCCACACTTTCTTCTCTGTGATGTTGTGCTTCACTGTTTGTCGGTGTCTACAAAATTTCGTAGCTCTCCTTTAGCTTGATTGATTAGGACTGTATGAAGTTATCCTTCATTAGTTTCGCTTCAGTATCCTCTTTCTATTCACTCCCTTTCTATGTATGTGATTACTTGTGATTTTGGAAATGAATTATGCTTGTCTCTTATATAGACATGATATTCCTTTATTCTTGATTCTTGATTCTTTGCGTGAAAAACAATCCAGCCAATCTGATTTACAACTTTAACTTCTTATTTATCTCATAGTTATCTTCTTGCCAACTGTATAAATCTTCTTTAAATAAATTACTTAACTATGGTCGAATAAAATAAATAAAACAACTAGTTAAATCTATCCTTAAGCTCTCCCAGCTAGATATTTTTTCATTTTCTAAACTCTCTATTTCATCAGTCAATTCTCCAGTTAGTCGTCGGTGGCAACTGCTAGTTCTGTCAATGTAATTTTAGTTAGCTTTGGGATCTCCATCCATCAGGCATCATTGGATTTTTCTCATTGGGAAACTCTATTTTCAGCTCATCGGGCATCCTCTAATTTTGATTTGTCTGGCAACACTATCTTCTATTTGTCAGGTATCACCATGACTTTTTCTTTGCCTTTACCGATGGTGTGCACTTCGTCAATGTTGTCTGTTAGTTAGTGAATACTTGACTTTTATGCATTGTTGAAAGCATAATCACTATTCTATTGATTCTCTGAAGTCTTTGGCATTATGTATATGACTGTACAGATGATATCAAATTGACATCGATGACAATACAAACCATGAACTAATTTAATGTCTTGCATCATCTTCAACTTAACACTATCCAACATTCAATCAGTTACATGTCATCAATCTCTCCCTTTGGCATTGATGGCAACATACTATATTATCACACTATACTATTTATAATACAATATGAAATACATTTGTTGAGATTGATCAAATTATCAAATAGTTTGTTTCGATAACTGATAAAAATGTCTAACCACCGGTAAGCTCTGTGTTAGCTTAGATTTGATTCTTGCAGCTTTCTGTGTTTCTTGTACTAATGTGTTGTGTTCTCTTCTTGTGTCAATTTCTCTCTGCTTCTTTGATGTCTCTATCTTTTTTCAGCAACTCTCCTTTATATATGATTTCTTTATACAAATTCTCTGCCTTTGGATATGATCTCTCCCTGTTTTGAGTAATCTGATAAGGAATAATTTCTTGTGATAATATGGATACATTCTCTCTCTTTGACAAAAATGCCAAACAAATATTTTACAAATATATAACATTTATGTCAAACAATTATTTTCTTCTATCCATAATATATTCCTTCAATTTCCCTTATCCATCATCTATACAACAATATGCTCTGGTGCTCGATTCTGATATATACCTTTCTGTATAGATGTAGCTTTGCAGTTCATCTTTTTTCTTGCATCAACATGGGTGATATTCTGCTAATATATAGACTAATGTAGCCTTCAGTCCTTTACTGACTGGTAGACAAGGGTTTGACTCCTAGTCTCTTTCTCAGGTACTCAAATGTATCCTTGGGAAGTGGATTGGTGAAGATATCAACCAATTTTTCTTTTGATTGCACATACTCAAGTATCACCTCTTTTTCTTGAAATTGTTCTCTTAAATAATGATACTTGATTGCAATGTGTTTAGTCTTGGAATTCATGACTGGATTCTTGGAAATGTTTATTGCACTAGTGTTATCACAATAGATAATCATTGGTTTTGAGATCTTCAAATGCATACCTTCCAGCAAATGTTGGATCATGCAATATTTGAGCAGTTTATAGCAGCAACAACATATTCTACTTCTATAGTAGACTGAGAGATGCATCCTTGCTTCTTGCTAATCCATGTGACAAGTCTGTCACCCATAAAGAATGCTCCTCCAGCTGTGTTCTTCCGGTCATCAAGATTTCCAACCCAATCAGCATCGGTAAACACTTTTAGTTCAAATTTTCCTTCTCTTCTATACCATAAGCCAAATTCCTCAATATTTTTCAGATATCTTAAGATTCTCTTCACAGCAGTTATACATGATTCCTTGGGGTTAGCAGAAAATCTAGCAACAATTCCTACTGCATGTGCAATATCTAGTCTAGTGTGTATAACATACATGAGTTCTCAAATCATTGATCTGTACAAAGTCTGATTTACCTTTGTTGTCTTGTCTTCCTTTGTTAATTTTCATACAATAGCCATCAGTGTTCCAGTTGGTTTGGAATCTTCCATCTTGAATATTTTCAGGACCTCTTTGATGTATTTGGACTGTAAAATGAAAATACCTTCACTTTGTTGAATGATCTGTAGACTAGGAAAAAACTTGATCTCTCCAAACATAGACATCTCAAACTCTTTGCTCGTCTCATCAAAAAATAACTTGCATAGCATATCATTGCCTCAAAATATGATGTCATCAACCAATATTTGAGTAATCAAAGTGTTAGCATCAGTATCTTCTTTTAAATAAAGATTACTGTTTTCACTAGTCCTTATGAATACAATACTTATTAGATAGGAATGAAGTCATTCATACCATGCTATGGGAGCTTGTTTTAATCCATATGAGGCTTTGTGAAGTCTACATACCATGTTTCTTTTGTTTGGATCTACACACCCTTCTGGTTGTTCAATGTATATCTCTTCTTCAAGTATTCTATTTAGGAATGTTGACTTGACATTCATTTGATATACTTTGAATCCTTTATATGTAGCATAAGCAAGTAGTATTCTTACTCCTTCTAGCCTAGGAATGGGTGCAAAGGTTTCTCCATAGTCTATACCTTCCTCTTGTGCATACCCCTTGCATACTAGTCTTGCTTTATTCCTTGTGACTTCTCCAATCTCATTTAGCTTGTTCCTGAATATCCATTTAGTACCGATGACATTCTTGTCATTTGGTCTTGGCACAAGTGACCATGTTTTGTTCTTCTCAATCTGTTCAATCTCATCATTTATATCATTTATCCACTCTTCATTATCTAGTGCAGTATTGACAGACTTTGGCTCAAACTCACAAATTAAACAATTTGAGTTTAAAGACTTACTTCTTGTTCTTGTACCAGATTTCTTATCTCCTATGATCTAGTCCTCTAGATGGTTCCTTCTTACATATCTTGCAAGTACAAATCTTTGTGTATCAGCTTGATCTTCATCACCTTGCATAGTATTTTGATCATTATCTTGACCGTTGGTAACAGCATTCTAACTTTCAGTTGCAACATTCTGTTGTTCTGGCATTAAGCATTATTGCTCAGGTAGAGTTATTGGTTCGTCACAATATACAAACTTGTTCTAGTGTTTTGGTTCTTTTGTGCTTTTCAGTTCATTATTTTCTATAAATTCATTAATCTTTACATTTGCACTTTCAACTATTTTGTTAGAAGCCTTGATTAGTCATTTAAAATCTTTTCTCTTGGTAGAATACCCTAGAAAAATACCTTCATCACTTTTGGCATCAAGCTTTATATTTCTGTCATCCTTTAAGACATAAAATTGACTACCAAATATTTTGAAGTAACTTACATTGGGTATTTTACCATGTCATATCTCATAAGGTGTCTTCTTTGTGTCCTCCAATTGTACTCTATTAAGTGTATAAATAGCAGTGCTGATAGCTTCCCTCCAAAAGATTTGGGTGATATCCTTTTCTATCATTAGTGTTCTTGCACAATCAACTATTGATCTATTCCTTCTCTTAGCAATCCCATTTTGCTATGGTGTCCTTGGTGCAGAAACCTATCTTTTTATACCATGCTCATTATAGAAATTAGTGAATTCATCTGATATAAATTCTCCTCCTCTATTTGATCTCAAACATTTTAGATCCTTACCACTTTGTTTTTCTACCATAGCCTTATACCATTTAAACATCTTGAATGCTTCAGATTTTTCTTTTAGAAATATGACTGTCATCATTCAAGAGTAATCATAAACAAAGAGAATAAAATATCTATCTCCATAATAACTCTTTGTCCTCATAGGTCCACATTAATCAGTATGGACTAATTCTAGAATATCATCAGATGTATGGGTTTTACTTTTGAAACTAGACTTTGTCATTTTACCTTTTCGACAATTCTTGCACATGATGTTGTCTGGCTTTGTCATCATCAGTAAGCCTCTCACACTTCTTCTTTTGCTTATTTTCATCATGTTGTGACACAATCGTTTGTGCCACAACTATATGTCTTCATTTCTAGTCATTAAGCAAGTGAGATTAGTATCATTCAGGTAGAATAAGTTACCTTTGGTCTGTTCACCAGTACCAATCAGTTTTTCTGATTCATTGAAGATATTTGCCTTCTTGTTCTCAAATGCTACTTTGTGACTTGAATTATTCAGTTGGGAAGCACTCAACAGATTATAATTCAATCATTTTACCCAATAAGCATTTTCACATTTAATCAGATTGTTTAGCATTATTGTTCCTTTACCTTCAACTAGAGAAGGTGTATCATTTCCAATTCTTACCGTACCACCATTATAATATTCAAAAGTATTAAACATTTCTTTGTCACTAGTCATATGGTGAGTGTAGCCACTATCTATAATCCAGATATCATTCTTTCTAACCTTAGATATGAATGTAGTTTCTTCATACCTTTCATCTTCATCTGAATCATCCTTCACAACTACAAATACCATCTCGATGTCATCATTAGGTTTGGTTTCAATATCTTAATCTTCGCAAGAAGCCAGGTAACTAGCCTTCTTGCCTTTATCCTTGTAGTCTCAGGTATCCTTTCTTTCTGATTGTCAGTAACCTCTGTAATCTTTTTCATCACCTCTGTCAGATTTCTCCTCAAAAGATTGGTCATTACTTTTGTCATCTTTTCTTCTATTAGGACATCTTGTAGAAAAGTGTCCAATCTCTTTACAATTAAAGCATATAAGTGGTAGTTTTCCCTTTTATTTACCTTTGCCTCTCTGTATTCTTCTAGCCATAAATGCTTCTATTTTATCTAGATCTTCTTCTTCACTTTCACTTTCACTGTCCCTTCTAGATGAGAATTTATGATTGGATTTTCTTATTTTCATAAAAGACTTAAATGCAGACTCTAAACTTGGTAAGACACTATTGTCAAATTTATTCATCTCAAATGAAATCACTCTACCAATTAGGCTATCAAGAGTAACTATATTGTTTGCTACTACTCTCATTTCTTGAATAACAAAAACTCGAATAGCATATATAGGCAATAAGGTTCTTAAGATTTTACTTACCACTGTTTCCTCTTCAAGTGTACCTCTAACACCTCGTATAGCATTGACTACTTCTTTTATTCTTGTGTTGTACTGTGTGATGTTTTCTCCTTTTATTTCATTCTAATATCATCAAAATTTCCTCTAAGGCTTTCTTCCTTGGCTCTCAGAAAATTTGTATCACCTCCATGTACAAGCTTCAGTTTTTTCCCACATTTTATTTGCAGTTGTGCAATCTTTGACATCTTCAAATTTAGCATCGGAGAGAGAGGAAGAAAGCTCTATAACGATGCAGTTATGCTCATGCTTCACTCTCAATTGATCTACTGTCAATGGTTCTGTAGGAAACACATATTCAGTATCTAAGTATTGAGTAACATCATTACCAATACCTAATAAGTGGAGTCTTGTCCTGCTTTGCCATGAAGCAAAGTTGTCTTTGTTCAACTTGGGCACATCTCATCTATTCATCTTGTGATATTTACTTGGGTCTTAAAACTTTCCTTCTAAGAACACAAGCTCTGATACCAATTGTTAGTAATTACTGAGAGGGGGGGTGAGTCAGTGGTCTCAAAAATTTATCCTTTAATCACTAACCACCAATCAATACACCTCAGATTATTAAGTCTCTACAAGATGTATGCCATGAAATAATTCTAATAATTGACTATCTGTCAGTTTACCTTGTCTGTCCTTATTCTCCTTGATAACTAATAAGCAGTAAAACTTATTTACTGATACTTAGTAAATATGCAGAGTATACCAATCAATCCAGAAATGCATATTTGAAATGTAAAACAATAAAGTAATAAACCATACACACATAACACATGGATTTTAATGTGGAAACCTTGTTAAGGGAAAAAAAACCATTGGGACTAGTACCCCAAATTTTCACTCTTCTTAAGTGAGCCCTATTAGGAGCCAACCCTGTTAAAGGTTACAAACACACTGTTAGGTGTGACCTTGTTAGAAAATTTTATACATAGAGGTTGTCACTTAGTATCTAACATCTATTTTGCTACCATCCTTAAATCAGCCTCCTTAGACTGTCAATAGACTTTAGGAAAATATTTCTACCATCCTTGAATCAACCTTCTTCTTAGGCTGTCAATAGGCTTTATGCAATTTCAATGCTACTTTCATGAATCAACCTTTTTGGCAATCTTTTAGGATATACCTCAATTATAGAAGACAGTTAAGTCCTACTCTATTAAGAGACTTGATGCTTCAATGGTTAAACTGAAACATTACGACCTATTTCTAATGCAACTTGAATTGCATATTTTCAAACCTATTTAAGTACAATACCTCTCTAATCAATGTATAAATTCAATTCTTTGTGCTCCACACTTTTTTCTCTGTGATGATGTGCTTCACTGTTTATCGGTGTTTGCAGAATTCTTTATCTCTCCTTTAGCTTGATTGATTAGGACTATATGAAGTTATCCTTCATCAGTTTCACTTCAACATCCTCTTTCTATTCACTCCCCTTCCATGTATGTGATTGATTGTGATTTCAGAAATGAATTATGCTTGTCTCTTATATAGACATGATATTCCTTAATTCTTGATTCTTGATTCTTGATTCTTGGCATGAAAAACAATCCAGCCAATATGATTTATGGCTTTAACTCCTAATTTATCTCATAATTATTTTCTTGCCAACTGTATAAATATTATTTAAATCAATTACTTAACTATGGTCGAATAAAACAAATAAAAAAACCAGTTAAGTCTATCCTTAAGCTCTACCAGCTAGATATTTTGTCATTTTCTAAAATCTCTCTTCTATCAATCAATTCTACAGTTAATCATCGATGAAAACTACCAATTCCATCAGTGTAACTCTAGTTAGCTTTGGGATCTCCGTCGGTCAGGAATCATTGTATTTTTATTGTCAGGCAACTCTGTTTTCAACTCGTCGGGCATCTTGTGATTTTGCTTTGTTGGGCAACACTGTCTTTTGTTCGTCAGGTATCACTATGACTTTTTCTTTTCCTTTACTGATGGTGTGCACTCCGTCGGTGTTATCTATCATTTAGTGAATACTTGACTTTTATGCATTATTGAAATCATAATCACAATTCCATTGATTCTCTGAAGTCTTTGGCATTATTTATATGACCGTACAGATGATATCAAGTTGACATCAATGACAGTACAAACCATTAACTGATTTAATGTCTTCCATCATCTTCAAGTTAACATTATCAAACATTCAATCAGTTACATTTTATCAACTTGAGGTTTTTGAAACCCTAACTATGGTGCCACCTTTCTATGGATATGGCATTCATTACTATAACTCTATTTCTCCTCTGTGCTCAATTTATCAAAACTGGAACTTGCCATTATTACTTGGGAGTTGGGTTGTTATCTTGGAGTTCTATTCACTAATCTTGAGTTGGCATATGGTTATATATCTATCACTTCACCCTTTATAGTGACCTTCATTTGAGCATGGAGCTCAGCCTATTTAATCTAGAGTTGATTCTGTACCCAAAAGATCTTGGGTTCTTGACATGGAGTCACTTGTTGTTTATGTATGAGCTCGGGTGGTGTCTGGAACTAGAGTTAACTATTTAAAACAAAGATCTCGGGCTCTCCTGTACATTGTGGGATCTCTTTGCAAAGTGGAGTTTCACACCATAATATATGGCACTGTGCATGCACATGCTTATGAAGTTTGAGCTCCATCACATCTCAGCTTGTAACCTAGAGTTAAGTTACTCTCTACTTCTAGCTTTGCATTTACTCTCTGTCTTCATTGATCTTGCTATTGTATTTTCATGTTTTAAAAGTATTTAGTTTGCAGGCTTTCAAATTTTTGACTTCTACATGTTTATTGCAATGATCTCTAGTTTTTTTATGATCTTTCTGTTGTTATCTTTGCTCAACTCAAGCCTTTGTTTGAACACCCACATAAGCTTATGTTGTTGGCTTGAATAGTGTGATCCCATGAATACTTAGAAATAATTATATTTGTTGATGTTATAATTATATTGTCTTCATGCCATCTCCTTGGGGTTTCATTGTAGTATTCATGTTTAAATTAATACCACTGGTGAGACAGAGAGCTCGAACTTATTGATGTATTGCTTCCTTTTTAACCAAGAGTTCAACTTGAGCCTCTTTGTTGGCTCCTCCACTGGATGTCTTTCATTTTTGTCTTCATGTTTTCTTCTATTGATGGTAGACTCCAGTGACCATATACCTTGCACATTACTACTCCATAACTGTCAAGACTAAGAGTAACCTCCATATTTTCTCTATTTTTAACATCATTAAAATGTCTGAATTTGTCTACTGTCTGGCCTTTAATGATAATGACAACCACTTTTCGACAGTGACCATACAATACATGATTTTAAAGGGCCATTTTGACAGCAGTAAGAAAGATATCCATAGGTTTCAAGCATGGGATCGTGACATCCATCCATATTATTGTGAACAGAGAGCTCGATACTTTTAAACAATCCATCTTTCTTTTGTAAACCGCACTGTCATTAAACATATATATTTTAATAACACTTTTATTTACCTTCATTCTCAAATATCCCCTGGTTTTTTTTATCATTTCTCTATTTATGCATATTTGATAATAGATGGTATAATCTAGCATCTCTTTATAACAACATTGTTGTTATCCCCCTTCTCTCAAATATATATTGTTATTTGATTATTATTGAACATGCATATTACCTTTCTTTTACTATGGTCTATCTTCATTTTTATTTGATTTTTTTGTAATTCACATCCTTCTACCCATGCATATACATTATCAACTGATAAATTGTAACAACATTATTGTTGTCTTGTTCCTCATCTTTCTTTTCTGTCATTCATATGTATAACAATTGATAATATTGTTTTTGATTGCAGGTAAAAATAGGTTTCATGGGGACCCGAAACCCCTTGCAGCCATTACAAAAATTATAAAAGAAATAAAACCACTAAATAGAAATAGGACTAAGATCCAGCACGCAAAACCTAGGATCAAAACTAAAAACCAGAGAAAAAAGCCAGAAACCAGCTAGGACACTTGGCAACTAGAGCCAAAAAATGATCTAGAAAAAAAGTAGGGGAACAACACGATCTAGGAAAACTCCAGGAGAATGCCTTCCACTTTCTTCTTAACCTTAGAGACCTTCGTGATGGCAATATTGAAGTTTGAAAGTTCCAAAATCATGTCTTGGATTTTCTTCTTTTTGGTAGAATGTGTGTACTTGCTCGCGCTTGTATCCTCCTTATCATCTTTTTCATCCTCAATCTTCACAATAGGGGAACCAGTATCCAACTCCTATTTAATGGAGTTAAAAAAACTCCATTGAAGGACCCATAAATAAATTTTTATCCTTCATGTGTTTCTTCAGAGTGTTCTCAAGGATGTCAAATTTGTCTCACAGAGTCTTCAAATCATTTTCATACTCCTTGTTCTTAACTCCATCAACCCTAGCCGACCTAGAATCCTAATTACCTTGAATAGAATCCACGCTAGTAGAAAGAGCACAGAAGCTGATATGAATTCTTTTAATTTCCTTAAATACCTATTTCATAAGCCAAAATGAGTACATAGACATAGCCTTCATAGTTTGAAGAACTTTGAATGGGGGTCCAATTTTGTTGTCCATGTCATCGTTTAGGAGTTGGACATTCTGCTACTGCATATCAACCATTCTTGAAAAAGGAATATTCCTTGAACTAGAAGGGATGTTTCCCTTCTCAGCACTGTCTTGACTTGGGGTGTCCTCCTCCTTCCTCTTTGACTTCACTTCCATAACCACTTCAAGGTTCGGAGAAATGGGTACATCATGCTCTTCTAAACTTGCATAGTTAACCAATATTGGAAGTTTCTGACCCCCCACATTCCCCTTGATTCCTTCCAGTTCAATTCCTTTCTCCTTAGAAATATGGGCTAATAGAGACTTGTCCTCTTCATCGCCAAAAACACTCATCGAGAGCGAAAAAGACTCCTTACTCTCATCTACAAACTGGGAATGGGGAATATAATCGGTATCCTCATAACCCTCAACACTCTCACCATCTTAGTCCATATCCATTCCTTTATTTTTTCAATTTTTTTACTTATGAATTGATGGCTCTGCCTTATCCTCCCTCACCCTAATCCTTTTACCCAAAGCCTTTTGCATAGCTAGAGTCTTTGGAAAAGAGAATTAGGGGATTGGTAACCAAAACTTTATTAACATGCTCTACAATAAGGAGAATAAGGCCCTCATGTAGAATGTGCTTACTTTCCTTTTTCCTATGGTCGATTATACTATCACAGAGAGAATGCAAAAGGTAGAAATGAAACAAAATCCTCACCTTATGTTGGAAATGACATAACAATATGAAATGGTAAGAATGGGCCCTTTTATACCTCCCATCCAGTGAGATGTACTCCATAACCACCATTAGCACCTTTTTCCAAAACTCCTTGATGGATTCAACATCATAAAACCCCCTAGAGTCTTTCACCAGAATCTCATCTTCCACCTTATCCTTTGGGAAGTACTGAATAACCTTATGGCATATCTTCTTGTCCCTATAGAACTATAGGCCCTTGGTGTTTAAACTCATAACCTTAGTAATTAGGTTTTCGATAATCTTAATAGCCATACCTCTGATCACCACAATACCATCCTTCTAGCTCTCAAAAAAATCTTCCATGACAACATCTTTAGAGCCATGTAGGTGCTCTATGTAGTTAGTGAAGCCACCCTTGTTGAGCTTATCCTAGACATCTACTTGGTTCTTCCATTTTTTACAGTTCTTGAGCTCCTTAAGGTTAATCCCACCCCCCATGATACCTTTCAAGAATAGGTTGTCAACAACAATGGAGGAAACAAGATAGAGATAGAGAATAATAGCTAAATTCAAATTGTTTAAATTACAATTATACACATGTCTGCTCTTCACTTCTTCAAGAAAGACAAGCCTTTCTATAACCATATTAACTACATTTAATGTCATGCGTAATTTCATGAGAGATTTTTTATATTTTCCAAATCCACCTTCTTGCTATGATTCAGATCATTCACCAACTTGGCCTTCACCTCAATAGTCAAATCACTACCACCATGTTAGGTCATGATGCCCTCGGCTTTAACTGTGATGTTTTCCAATGCATCCACAGTACCATGTACTTCCCTAAAGTTATGTGATATAATGACATTGGAGAAGGAGTTAATGATTATACTAGCCTCATCAATAATAGCCTTGATAGACCATGATGGATTAGTAATTGCTTTTATGCAATTTCATATATTCATTGAATCGCCTTTGATCCACACATTCGAGGGCATTCCCTCATTAATTATTTTTAATGTTTGTAGGAGAGCCATTGCCTCCACCACGTGGTTGGTTTGGACACTAATGGGGAATTCCACAGAAGCAAGACAATTGGCCATTTCATTTGAAATTATACCTCCACATCCAGCGGGGCTCAGATTCTCCTTCGCCTCTCTGTCAAAATTCGCTTTAATCTAGCCAGGAGGAGGGGAAAGACAAATAGTATTCTACCGTAGGGAAGAAGATTTAGCTATGGTTCCTATTGTAATTCTAGCATTAAAATCTAGCATGAATCCATTGAAGACATTACAATTATCTTTTATGCTTCTCTTAATCTTTTCTTTTATCACAACCGAAGGCAAGGAAGTATAACAAAAAACTTTGTCATTGCATTCATGCCATATTTTCCAAATAACATGACGGGAAATGATGTTCTATAGAAACCTATCCACCGGAACTGTTGCATTTCTCCACTGCATGAAAAATTTCTCTATATTTTTTGGGAAAACCCAACAATTCTTTCAACATTGCAAGGTAAGGCACTAGATATCTCTAGAGTAGAGAGAGTCAATGACCAGATGGAAAACTGATTCCTCATCATTCTTACAGAGAAAGCTTCTATTTGGCAGAATCATTATTCTCTTTTGGACATTATCAATGCTAAGAATCTTATTCTATAAATCCATCCAATCAAATATGTTAATTTTAGGAGTAATTCATTTACCCCATACCAAGGCCCAAAAAGGAAGAGGATCTGGAGGCTTTAAAAAAATCTTAGAAGTCAAAAGCAACAAAAAAGAGTCCTGAAGGGAGATTTCCCTAGATCAAATTATCCTCATTAGTAGAGTCCACTTTCAAGACATTCAAATCCAGCATCAGGGATTTAAGTGAAAAATCTACTTCAGAAAGATCAACCCACGACTGGTTCTCCTAGTAATCTTTAGCCCACAGGCCAAACCTCTATTTACATATTTCAATAAAAGGTTGCATATAAGGAATTGAATTCAGAGGAAAATGTTTAACCCAACAATCATCCTAGAACTTAATTCTCCTACCAGTACCCAAAATCCACTTAGCACCCTTAAAATCCATCTCCTTTGCTTTCTAGATACAGATCCAAATAAAAGAGCCCTGCACCTTCACATTACACAACATGATGTACAATATATGAGGGAATGAGAAGAGAAGCTTTTTTTGAATAATATCATTCCATTCTTTTTTCTCACCATAGACACACCAGATCTGTTTAGCCAGGAGAGCCTGGTTAGTCACCCTTAGAGGCTGAATCCCAAACCCTCCCCACTTTTTTAGAGTACAAACCTTGTCCCAAGCCATAAGAGCCAATCTCTTTCTGTCTTCCACTCCAGACCAAAGAAAATTTCTCTGAATTGATTCAATCACATCTGCAATTTTTTCCAGTGATTTTAAACAGACTCATGGAATAGGTAGGGAGACTTTGTAGAGAAGCTTTCAGAAGTTGAAGTTTTCCTGCTTGACTTAGAAGAGATCCCTTCTATCCCACCAACTTCCTATTGAATCTATCCACAATATCTACCCAAAATGAGTCGGGAGGTCTCAAGCTCAACAGGAGACCAAGGTAGGTTACAGACAAAGTGTTGCAGAGGCAACCCAAAAAGAGTTAATTTGCCATCATTATGGTTTAATATTATGCACAAATGTAAGCATGAAATGCTAAATGGGTGAAGGACCCTGAAAGAGTTAATATCCTATTATTATTAGCTAAATTTATGCACAAGTTTAATTCAATGGGTGGAGAATCATTAAAAGTGATGAAAAACAAAGAAACAGCTTGTAACTGTCAAAATTTGTCTTTAATAAGGCATGATGATATTAAAAAAAAATCCTAGGAAGAGTTGGTTATAGATAGAGACTGAATAGAGAGAAAATCCAAATGGCTCTCTGGTGGCAGCAAGAGAGCCATTCATTTGTAATTGCTGAGAGTATGTTAATGGATTTGTGGTTTAAGAAAATCATTTTGATGGATTATGTTTGGTCATTGGATGTTTCTTGGTTTCAGTTTGATTAAAGAGTTTATTATTGTTCATGAATCAGGTTGTGAGATTTCATTGTTATTAGAGTTCTATATGCTTATATGTATTTGGGATTTTAATATATTGTGTTTCAGTCAATGGTGCTCCCAAATTCTATCGAGTTATCTCTTTTAGCTGTAATGTTATTGGTTTATGTAGATTAATTTCGTAGTCTTCTATATCAATGGAGTATTTTGATTCCTTTTTCTTTTAGTTTTCTCTTATGGAAGCACATAACACAGAATGTATCAATTTTTGGTGGAGGAGTTTCATGGTTTATTGAATCTTGATGGTTTCAATGTTCAGTGTCGACATCAATAGTTAAGCTTGTTATTGACCCAGTTCTATGATAGTCCCGATTTGGGACATTACTGGTCTTTATGTTTTGTGAAGAGCTGATTAAAAGCCTGAATGTGAATTTTCAAGAGCATTAACTTAAAGTGGTTACATGCAAGAACCGTTACATCATGATTGTACTAGTTTCAAATCTTGGAACGCTTATTGGGAGTTATGGGGAGTTGTTGAAGTTAATTAGGCCATGTGGAAGCTAAGCTCCAATAGTCATGCAAGAAGGAGCCATGTGAGATCTAATGCACAAAAGGATATGCTAAGACTAGTCCAGGTTATTAGGTATTGAGCTCAACATTGGTACAAGAAGAAAGGTGGCGGGCATATTTTCTCATGCATGCTCGGTTGAAATAGGTCCATGGGGTGATGAACTCAAATCTTAGTCAATAAAAGACCTCTGAGGATGCTAAAAGGATTATAAGTCATGTATTATAATACAAAGTTGATGTTATTGAAGTATAATGGTGAGTTGAATGTTGGTGTGATTATAATGGTGAGTTTGAGCTATGGTTGCGATTATAATGGTGACAAGATTACTCGGTCATGTAGAGATCGTAGGTACACAATACTCATCAAATATTGATGAATTGACATAGTGAAGGCTTGTGAAAAAGTTTGAAAGCCTCTAAAAATGAATTTTAAAATGGGAGAGAAGATGTAATTTGAAGAGATTTGGGCATCTTTGAAGAAGATTAAAGAAAGCTAATGGAGATTATGTAGATTTGAAAAACATCATGATTTCCTTTGCATTAGAATGGTATCAAAGCACAGAAGGTTCTAATTGTGTGGATTGGATCTACATTGGGTGGTATTATCATTATTGTTTTGGTTCTTGTTACAAAGTTTTATGGTTGAAAATTTGGTGCTAGTTCATTCAACTAGAAGTGGGTGGAAAATGAGGTCTACCAAAGGCCATGGGATGGTCTTGTGTGTCACCAATAGATTGAGGAGAGAGGCATGAAAGACTCCCAAGTGAGGGATAAAGGTTGTTATAGAATCTTGGAGGATTGGATTGTGAAATGGGAAGCACCATGGAGGCAGCAGTATAAACTCCATAGATAGTATTCATAGTTAAAAGGAAAGTGAGCACGTAGAGGAAGCATCAATGTTGTGATGAAGACAATGAGGCCAAATATTTTTTTGCAGATTCTCCAAGGCATTTCCATGGGACTTGGAAATATTTCAAAAATGGGAGTATGTTACAGAGGCAACCTAAAAAGAATTAATTTTCCATCATTATAGTTTAATATTATGCACAAATGTAAGCATGAAATGCTAAATGAGTGAAGGACCTTGAAAGAGTTAATATCCTATTATTATTATCTAAATTTATGCACAAGTTTAATTCAATGGGTGAAGAATCATTAAAACTGATGTAAAATCAAGAGACGGTTTGTAAGCGTCAAAAGTTGTCTTTAATAAGGCATCATGATATTAGAACAAAATCCTGGGAAGAGTTGGTTATGGATAGAGAGTGAATAGAGAGAAAATCCAAATGGCTCTCTAGCGGCAGCCAGAGAGCCATTCATTTGTAATTTTTGAGAGTGTGTTAATGGATTTGTGGTTTAAGAAAATCGGGTTGATGGATTCTATTTGGTCATTGGATGTTTCTTGGTTTTTCTTTGATAAAAGAATTTATTATTGTTCATGAATTGGGTTGTGAGATTTTGTTTTTATTAGAGTTCTATATGCTTCTATGTTTTTAGGATTTTAATATACTATGTTTTAGTCAATGGTGCTCCCAAATTATATCAAGTTATCTCTTTCAGCTATAATATTGTTGGTTTATGTAGATCGGTTTCGTAGTCTTCAGTATCAATGGAGTATTTTAATTCTTTGTTTTTTTAGTTTTCTCTTTATGGAAGCACATAATAGAGAATGTATCGGGTTTTGGTGGAGGAGTTTCATGGTTTAATGAATCTTGATGGTTTCAATGTTGAGCGTCGACATCAATAGTTAAAATCTTGTTATTGACCTAGTTCTATGAGAGTCCCAATTTGGGACGTTACTAGTCTTTATGTTTGGCGAAGAGTTGATTAAAAGCCTGACTATGAATGTTACAGGGAATTAACTTAAAACGGTTACATGCAAGAACCATTACATAATGATTGCACTGGTTTCAAATCTTGGAACGGTTATCGGGAGTTATGGGGAGTTTTTGAAGTTAATTAGGCTGCATGGAAGCCAAGCTCCAACAGTCATAAAAGAAGGGGCCCCATAGGATCTAATGCGTAGAAGGATATGCTATGACTAGTCAAAGTTATTTGGTATCGAGCTTGGCATTGGTATAGGAAGAAAGGTGGCAGACATATTTTCTCATGCATGCTTGGTTGAAATAGGTCCACGGGGTGATGAACTCAAATCCTAGTCAATAAAAGACCTGTGAGGATGCTGAAAGGATTATAAGTCATGTAGTATAATACAAAGTTGATATTATTGAAGTATAACAGTGAGTTTAATGTTGGTGTGATTATAATGGTGAGTTTGAGGTGTGGTTGTGATTATAATGGTGACAAGATTACTCGGTCATGTGGAGACCATAGGCACACAATACTCATCAAATATCAATGAATTGACATAGTGAAGGATTATGAAAAAGTTTGAAAGCCTCTAAAAATAAAGTTTAAAATGGGTGAGAAGATGTAATTTGAAGAGATTCGGGCATCTTCGAAGCATATTAAAGAAAGCTAATGGAGAATATGCATAATTGAAGAACATCATGATTTCCTCTGTATCACAAAGCCCCAATTTCACACCCAATAATTATAGCAATTTTGTTCTATCTTTCCTCAGGCGTATTAATAAAATATAGGGAACTCTTATTCCAGTTAACAATTTGACATGTGGCTTGAGAATATTTAGAAAGAGCCTGTTTGATCTTTCTAGCCTCCTGGATAGTAGAAGACCCCATAATAACTGTGTCATCAATGAATTGATCATGAGAGAAAGGCCTAAATGTAGAGGAAGGAATGAGGCACTTTAAAGAATAGTCTGAAGACAATTTCTAAAAATAATGACCTAGACCCTCCGCTAGAATAGAAAAGAGAATGGGGGACAATGGATCACCTTGACAAATCCCCCTAGAAGACCTGAAGAAATGGGAAGAAGAACCATTCACAATAATAACAACCATTGAAGTGCTAATAAGCTGGGAAATAAGGTACAAAAATTTATCACATAATCCAAAGGATTAGAGAATCTTAATCAAAAAGTCCCAGTCCACCTAGTCATAAGCCTTTGAGAGGTCAAGCTTCAGCAAGAAACCATGGTTAGAAGAGGAGTGATTCGAATGAATGACCTTGTGAACCTTCATAATGGAGTCCAAAATTTTCCTACCTCAAACAAATCCACTCTGCTGGGGGGAAATAATATGGGCAAGGATAACCAACAGTCTAAGAGTAAGAACCTTGGAGAGACTTTTATACACTGATTTACATAAACTGGTCGACCTAAAGGAGTCAACTGAATAAACACCTATAGATTTAGGGGTCAAGGCTATGAAAGTAGCATTAATTTATTTAAGCATGGTTCTTGACCCAAAAAATAATTTAACAACATGACAGATATCCCTGCCCACAATCTGCCAAAATTTATAAAAGAAGAACACAAGGAACACATCTAGGCCCGAGGACTTATCCCCCTCAAAAGAGAAAGCAGCTAACTTGATTTCCTCCAAGGAAGGAATGCCAGTGATAAACTTATTAGTAACTTCATCCACTAAAGAGGGGATAGAATCAAGAAGAAAGGCTTGATTTTCCAAGGAAATTGAATGATCTTTGGAAAGAAGGGAGGCAAAAAAGTCAACCATAGCCAAAGAAATATCTTTATCATTACTAACCTCTCCAGAAACTAACCTGAGTTTGGAGATTCTATTGGAAGTGTGATTTTTGGAAGTAGACATATGGAAGAACCTAGTGTTCTTATCTCCAGCCTTCAGACAAAATGACCTAGACCTTTGTCTCTAGTACACTTCCTCTTTAGAAATGATGTTATGAGTTTTGACCAAAAGAGAAGTCTCCCTATCCTTAAGGTTTTGAGACATACTTGTCTTCTAGATAGAAACTTGAATGATATCAAGTTCCTTTTGCAAAGAAAGCTTGACTTTGAAGATGTCACCAAACACTTCCTTACTCCATGTTTTAATATTTAGTTTAATGTGCTAGAGTTAGACACCCAAAACATAGCAGACCCTCAAATTTCAACATTCCACCATTCCCTGATTCTCTGTTCTAATTGATAATATTGTTGCTCACCTTTTGACATCTGCATATTGGCATTAGATCACAATGACATATATTTTATGTCTTTAGACAACATTATCATTTGATTTTTCATTAAATATGCACTGTTTTAAAAACTACATCTGCATATGCACATAACTCACATTTGATATCACTATAGTTTAATAATTTTCTTGTAGATCAGTAATGAATTCTGCATATCAGTACATCTCTTTCTCTTCTACACATACACCACTTGTCTTGCACCTGGTTTTGATTGCTCTCATTTCTTGCATAGTTGGAACATTTGCACATGTTCATGAGGTTCGAGCACGGGCTTGTGAAACTCACAAACAACATTACATCTATTATCTATTTTCATCAAGCTTAAACATCACCTTGCCATAGCTATGCAACTTTTGCAAGATAGCACTGCTTTCATGAAACTTGTTATGGGAAAGGGGATAATAGATACCTACATTGTTCTTGATTCCTACAATGTCTAGATAATTAGACTAATTACCACTCACAAACTATAGCAATTAAGGATATTGTAACCAATTATGATTCTCTTCCTCATTGGATCTTTCAAATACAATAAAGGTTTCCATAAAGATATGCCTCTTTGATTCTATTATTATTTTAATGTAGATGCGTACCTTTCCATTGCATTGATGTTATTGGTAACTGTTAAATTATGGAAGTTTGATTGTTGTATGATGGTTTTAGGTCTTCATGTATTGCTTAGATCAAATTTGGATCTAACACCTTTTCTCCATGATGCAGGACACATGACCAAAAGAAGACCTAGGATGCAGAACACACAGAAACAAATGCAAAGGAGGTGAAGACTCGGATAATGCAGACAATCAGCTCCAGAATGTAGAAGACCTCTTAAAGGAAATGGATGGACCCTTAAACCTCATCATACTTCTACCTTACTTGCTTTTCTTCATATTCCTCTAATTTTTAAATATGAAATATGTAATATGGAAGAAAAATTTGTTTACTACATTCAGTTTGAATGCACAATGTAATGATCAATTGAAAATTTGAAAATTTGAATCTAATCAATACTTAGATTACAATGTAACATGATAATGTGAATGCAATAGCAATTCTTTTCATCTTCATTAGTTGAAAAATAGTGTCAAAGAGGTGTACCTTCATGCAATTTTTTATTGTTCTTGATTACTATCCCGGATGTAAAAAATTAGGGTAATAGGTATCTCATTAGGTTTTGAGACTAGAAACCACCTTTTTGCCTTGCCTAAGCTATATTTATGGTAGTTTTTTGAATGTAATCATGGTTAGGTCTTTGGTGGCTTTTCCATGTGGAAAATTAGGTAGGGTTTTTGGTACAATATTTTTACTTTATATGCCTCCACTCCTCTCCTATGCAGTTAGTAATTCTATATATTCATATTTTTTTTTTTCAACTATCTATGTTTCTCTTTTCTTAGTATTATTGGCTAAATGTTACACAATCCTAAGATTCTAAAAATAGTAATATGTAAGCCCTTATCTTTTAATCAAGACATGAATAGTATTACCTCCTATTCTAATAATTAATTTAATATAATAATCAGATGCTAACTACCAAAACACAATAGTTATAGTTGACGCGTCATGGGAAAAATGGTGTCATTAGAGGAATTCAACATTCATAGAGGGTTTTAAAAGTGAAAACAAAAAATAGATTGATCGATTGATACAATATAATACAAAATGGATGATGTTACATTGCTAAGCACTAGCTATATAAAACTATTATTCCAATATGAAAACTAAATATGAGAATATAAATTCCCAACTAACAACTATGAACTAATATTCATTTATTAATCTAAACTAGAAATTAAGCTATTTAATGTAATATGCTAACATGTTGGCAAGTTGACTCTCAAGGAGAATATGACTTATTTTATGTTGTCATTATGGCAACAAAGTCATATAAAGTTTTGACAGCACACTTTGAAGAGAAAAAATGGCTAAGTATAGTAGATAGAACAAAATAGAGTTATGCAGTCGATCAGAGCACCAGCGCACATGGATAAGATTGAATCAGGCTACGTGCATTCATACATAAGCCCTATGATATGTTTTTGTGGTTACCCTATACACACATGGTACGGAATGACAGTATGGAAAATTTATAGAAAGATTAAGTGCACAAACAGTTCAGAAAATAGAGTATGGAGCCAACCTTAGTTTTTGGGTTAGCGTATAATATTTTTTTTTGTAAAGGCTATACGCTTATTTTAATAAGTTAGTAATTATGTCTTAAACATTATTGTAAACAAGCTTAAGCCAATTTTTTTGGAAACATTGTGAATGTTGTTTTTGGGCTTACTAAGGTATTGTTTTCGATCGCGTCTATTGAGTATGTATATATACTTAATATGAAATTTTGTACAGAGCAGAGCAGAGAAACATTTCTTTACTACTTAATATATAGAGCAGAGAAAAAGAAGAGCAGTATGAACTAGTCAGTATGAGATAAATTTTTTTAAGAGATCAAAGTATCAGCGCATAAAAGGAACTGATCAGACAGTAGTGTCACTTCAGCAGTTCAATTTTCAGATATAGTGCATATATATCTTTAGGAGGTTGTAGCCTTCTTTTATTGAGTAGTGAGCTCTTGGATAGTGAGTCCTCACCCCTAAAAGGGTTCTTGAAAAGACTCCTAACAGGGTCATTGTACTTACATTATAAAGAGTGCTTCTAACAGCGCAAAGGAACCTTAACAAGTTCATTATACTAGTACAATAATTTGTGGGTACTAATTCCCACCGGGGTTTTCCTCTGATCGAGTTTTCCTGTAAAAATATCTAGTGTTATGTGTTATTGTGTTATGCTTCATATGTTATCTATTTCATTTATGTTCAAGTTGCTGAAATAGAATAATTAGTTAAACACTGATTCACCCNCTGATTCCCCCCCCCCCCCCCCTCTTAGTGTTTCCAACAATTGGTATCAGAGCTCTGGTCCTCTGAAAGAAATTTTAACCACTTGAGGAGATCAAGGATTTAGTAGAAGAAAAACATCTGAAAAAGAATCTTGAAGCAGCCCTTGAAGATCTTGACAGATCTGAAAAATGAAATTAAGAACTAAAACTAAAAGTTGATTTCTCTCAAATGCTTATCAAGAAATTAAGGAAAGATCTAAAATATTGCTCTACCAATGATTTGGGTCAAATGGTCAAGAAGATGAATGAAGAAAACATGTCTTTGAAAGATAAGATTGAAGATCTGAATGAACAACTTACAGATAGCCTAACAGCTATTGAAGAAAGACCAAAGAGAATAAACAATTAGATGATGAATAGTTATAATATGAATTAACAGAAGCAAAACATAAGATTGATAAACTACACACAAGTTATGATCTAATTCAATCACAAATTTATGCACAGAATCTAAAAGGTGATACTACTGGTGTTGGATATAGTGTATCTCAAATTGAGATCAATTCAATGCAGGAAAGAAAGAAAGCACAAGAGATATCTATAGAAGAAAAGAAAGTTGAAAATCTTACAGAGCCTAAAGAAGATCCACCTTAAGAAGAACATAAACAAGTTCACCGTACTTGTTATGCCTGTAACAAGCATGGACACTTGGCAAGAGATTGTAAAGAGGTAAGACCTTTAAATGGCTATTGTTACTCTTGTAACAAATTTTGTCACAGGGCTATACATTGCAGAACAAGTCAAAGGAATTAGTCACAACAAAACCAAAGAAATTAGACTCAATACAATCAGAGAAATCAACCTTAGAGAAACCATGAGAACATTACTTGTTAGATGTGCAATTACAGTAGACACACAGCCAAGCAATGCAGTATGGTAAACAACATAAATAGACCTCCAATCATTTGTCATTCATGTGGAAAAGCTGGACATATCTCAAGGTTTTGCAGGTCAAGAACTCAGAGACAAGAGAATCCTAAAGTAATTATTTGAAGAATCATGAGAATTTAAGTTTGTACAAGCTAAAGAAGATTCAGATAAAATTTGGGTTGAATTAAAGAAGGATAATGATGAGAAAAAGGTATTTGAGGCATCCTTAGTGGACGCACCATCTACCTTTTCTTAGTTGACCCTCATGATCTTAGGGGGAGCTATTCTATCTCTAAACCCCTACGTGGATGGTATGCTCACCTCCGAGTATGCACCTATGGATTTAAGTATGTGATCACAAACTAAGGAAGTATGCATGAACGCATTGCCTATACTTTGTTCAGATCAAAGTTTGAAACTCTCAGTGAAAATGCGTATGGTAACAAGCATTAAATGCAAATAAATTTATATAAATCGGTGAAATAATCGATTATCTTCATTTTTTGCATTTGAGATCATTAAATTCATAGAGAATAGGAGCATTAAGCATCAAAGCATTGGAAGTTATCAATTTGGTTGGTTTGTGAATGGATTGATGATTAAAATGGAACCCTAGCAGTTGTGTCATTTCAAAATTGTTGTAAAACCCTATTTAATCAAGTAACAAGTAAGTATGGCAACCCCTGTTGTATTTGACATTGCTGAAAGGAAAATATTTGTGTTCAAGAAGCATCCATTCAAGTCCATATTAGATGATGTTGAAGGAGCATTTTCTAAGACTTTGTTACGAGTCGTACATGTAGACGACATTCGCGCATATATTTATTGCAAGAAGGAAACTATTGGAGATAACAACATAGCTACTCTTATGGCTTCAATGATGAAACTTGACTATTTATTCAAAGATGAATACACACATCTCACTGATAACCCTATCTTTGAGTATTATAATGCGCACAATTTCTATAAGCCATAATGGGTTAAAATCCTACTGAGCAGGATACATGATGACCTATATTGGATTGGTGAAGCTCCTATCCACATTGCTGCTGACCTAACTCATGATATGACTGGACTTCATAAGACTGGACCAGTTCTTCCCACTGGTAAGGATATTAAGAAGCAGGTTGAACAAGCATGGTTATCCAGGAGTGATAGGCACGGAATGACTGTTGATCCCATTAAGGAAAATGACATAAAATTGGTCACTATGATACTAGGTTATAAGTTCCAGCATGCAAGCAGACTGAACAGTATATTTGTAGCTATTGTCCTAGAAACAATTAAGATGGTAAAGGATAAATCTAAGTATAATCTATGTGAGATATTGCATGCACAACTGATTGACAACATTAGAGCTATCAAGCATGAAAAGAGCAAGATATTCAGATTTGGCTCTTTGATCATCTATCTATACTTTCACATTGTTGGTAAAATTGCTAATCTTTACCTAGACAGGAGTAAACCTACCATGTCACAAATTTCACTAAAGGCTACATCAGAGAGTAGTGTTAAGGACTCTATGGATATGGAGATAAAAAAATTTAGGATCAAAATGTAGAAGAGGTTCAGATTATTAGAGAAGATAGATGAGAAATACAAAGACACCATATGCTTCATGGTGGAAACTGACTGTACTTGCATGGAGGCAGTTGAGCCTAGAAAAAATGGATTCACCCACTTGGATATGAAGTTGAAGAACATTATTTGGAAGGATATGCACAATTCCTCCTATCTATGCCTAAGTACCCTAATGAACCTAGATGGGGTACTTATAGAGAAAAGACAAATCAAGTTGATTATGTCCTATACAGTACAGACAATAAAAGAAAAGCATCAAGGATTACATCTAATATTCTAAAAGTCCATGGGGTTGCACAAGATGACCTAGATAAATCTAGGGAAGGTAAGATTGCAAAATAACTCAAGAAAACTCCCATAGAAGTAAAAATAGAAAAATCTGATGACATTCCCAAGAAGAAGATGAATAAATCTGACACACTCAACTACTATTGACTTGGAAGCATCTCCACCATCAGTACCATGCAAGTTGACCATAAGAAGGAAGCAAGTTCCCACAGGTCACCCATCATCAAGGACAACAAGGATCAGGGCAAAGGACACTCAAGAACCTACTGAGGTAGGATTCAGACCTAGTTTAACAGTCCCGAGGAACAAAATTATTAATGAAAGTAGACTAGACTCTATTAAGGATGTATATGAAAAATACCAAGAGATAGATAAATCAAAAATTCACTCTATGATTATCTGTCACATGATCAAGTTTAAGAGGACTGTAGTGGAACTCAAGATAGTCATACCAGACAAAGTATGGAACATACTAGACCTATTCAAAAGACAAGCAATAGAGGAGGATATGAGGATTAGAGAAGAAACATTGGACAGTCTTCTCTCTGTCTGCTCACATGATGAGAAAGCTATACTTTTTGATTTGGTAAAACATCATTTCACAACCAAAACTGCATTTTCATGATTTTAAAAGTCCTCTTAAATTGATCCATGGTACGTGAGTTCTTTCCCACATTCCCAAAGTTTAGCACATTAAACAATTACTTGACAATCTCAGGCATTGACTTGCTGAGATTTTCAATTTTTCTTTGAATGCTCATGGATTGTTCAACTAGCTAAGATTTTCTTCAGAATTATTGTTTAACATATCAAACATTATTCTAGGAGTTACTTTAATAAGGGAAAACTGCATTATTTCTCTCCATCTTTCATATATGAAAAGTATTGTTTCCTCACATGGGGTTTTCTACTTCTCATATTTTTCCTTGTTAGGGGGTATCTTTTCCCCACTATTTTTCCCCTCTTCTTTATGGGGTTCCATGTATTTGGGTATCTCAATAGGATTTGAGACTGGAAACCACCTTTTTGCCTTGTTTAAGCTATGTTTATGGTGGTTTTTTGTATGTAATCATCTTCAAGTTCTTCGGTGGCTTTTCCATATGGGAAATTAGGTAGGGTTATAGGTAGAATATTTTTTCTTTATATGCCTCCACTCCTCTCCTATGCAGTCACTATTTCTAGATATCTATCTTTTTTTTGCAACTCTCTCTCTCTCTCTCTCTCTCTCTCTCTCTCTCTCTCTCTCTCTCTCTCACTCTCTCTCTCTCTCTCTATTTTTCAATTTCCTTTGTATTAGTGGCTAAATGTTACACAATATTGTGATTGTAAAAACAATAATATATAATCCCTTATCTTTTCATCAAGACATGGATATAATTGCATCTTACTTTAACAATTAATTTACTCTAATATTCACATGCTGACTACAAAAACACAACTATTATAGTTGACGTGTCATGGAAAAAATTGTGTCATTAGAGGAATTTAACATTCATAAAGGGTTTTAAAAGTGAAAAGGAAAAATAGATTGATCAATTGATACAATATAATACAAAATGGATGTTGTTACATTTCTTAGCGTTGGCTATATAAAACCATAATTCCAGTATAAAAACTAACTATGGGAATATAACTTCCCAACTAACAACTATGAACTAACATTTATTTATTAATCTAAACTATAACTAAGCTATTTAATGTAATACACGAACATTATCCCCCTTATTACATTATTCCTAACTATTGGAAATGAGATGAGTAACTAAGAGGGGAGGGGTGAATTAGTTACCACAAAAAAAAATCCAAGTCCCTTAGATGTCTTAAACAAACTTATCACTCTTCTTGATTAATGAAAGATATTCTGATGTAACTCGGTTAACAAACAAATCTTAAGATATTAAGTGTGATTAAAATTTAGTAACTTAATGCAGAAACATAAAAAATAAAGCAAATAACATGTACACACATGACACCAAGATTTAACGTGGAAACCCAATTCGGGAAAACCACCAAATGCAACTAGTTACTTTTTTTCACTCTTCTGAAGTGAGCCCTCTTAGGAGCCAACCCTGTTTAAGGTTACAAAATACACTATTAGTTGTGACCCTGGTAGAGGATTTAGTCACCCTGTAAGGAGTGGCCTTGTTAGAGGTCTTCAAGCACTTCAATGTAGAAACACCACATTGTGAGAGGATTTATGAAAGACTATTAAGTTTTCTCGGTTAGGAGATTTGGATCACTGCTACAATTGTTAGAGAGTAACAATGAGTTGACCTAATTGTAGAAGCAACTAATTTTTTAGATTCAAATCTCTATCCTGGCTTTAACTGGATCCTCTTGATCAAATATTCTTTTGCATCTCAGTCTAGATATTTTGTCTGTAATCAAAATTCCTTCTTACTTTTCCTTCACTCTTCATACCATATCTCTTCTTCTCCACAATTTTCAATACAAACTTGACCTTGTATATATATAATAATCCTTGTCAAATCAGCTTCAATACTGTTTCAAATAAACAATAAAACTCAACTCTGTTGGCTGCATTTAACCAATTAAACATAAAGTGACAAACTATTGTAAATTGGATAACACTCAATGCATAACTCGATTAATGATGCCTGAACATTACTCGATTGTGACTAAACTCACTGTATTGCCCGATTGAACTCAATTAATACATAACTTCCTTCATTAACTAACTGAGCTTGGTTAATACTACAAATCACTTAGCAGATACTGGAGTCTTCTTCAATGCCCGAGTGAGCTCACTATATACTGACTGTGCTCGGTTGGTTTTAGACATTTGTGTAACACCAATATATTTGTGTAACATAAATGACAATACAAAATTGAATAATTGTCTTCAACAATCTACCTCTTTGGCATTGATGGCAAGACAACATGTCATTATACAAAGGATTTTAGAGCAACAAAAACAAGAATAAAAGTTATAATATCCTTAGCTTCATTCTGATTCTTATCCAGAAAACTCCCTCTGTCTTCACATTCATTGATAAACAATTTTCTTCATCAATCTCTATTTATGATAAAATTTTCCTTCTGATATGCTTATTTCTATAATAATCTCTCCCTCTGGATTTCTTTGGCATGACATCAATAATCTCTCCCTCTTTGAAATCCAATGCCAAAGACTCCATCCAATGAAGTTTTAATGTACCTCATGTACTAATTCGTATGCAATAAGCTCTGATAACATGCATCAACTTGTTAGATATTTACTATAGCTTGGTTGATGCATCACTAATCTATGCATTAGTGAGCCTTGGTTAGGGGAATCACCCCTAGCTTTCCTCTAAGATACAAGAATGCATCCTTAGGTAAAGGTTTTGTGAATATGTTTGAAATTTTTTCTTTAGTATTCGCATATTCCAACCTTACTTCTTTGTCCTGAACTAATTCTCTCAAGAAATGATACTTTATTGCAATATGCTTAGTCTTAGTATGCATCACAGGGTTCTCTGAAATTTTAATAGCATTAGTGTTGTCACTTTAGATAACAAATGGTTTTTTGATTAATAAATTGTTAATAGCATTAGAGAACAACTGTTTGAACCATATGATATTTAAACAATTCACTGCTACTGCAACATACTTTGTCTCTACTATAGACTGACATACGCCATTCTATTTCTCACTAGTCGAGGAGAATAACCCCTTTCCAAGAAAGATAGCTCCACCATTGGCACTCTTTCAATCATCAACACTTCTTGCCCAATCAACATCAGTAAAAGTCTTCAAATCAAAGTTTCCTCCTTTCTTATATCATACTCCATAATCTTCAGTGCCTTTGAGATATCTCAGAATCCTCTTAATAGCCATCAAAATATTCTCTCTAGGATTAGTTGAAAACCTTTCCACAATAGCAATTGCTAATACAATATTAGGCCTCGTGTGAACAATATATTGAAGTTTACCAATCATAGATCTTTATGTAGTTTGATTTACTTCCTTTGAATCATCATCCTTAGACAACTTATGTCCAGTAGACATAGGTGTCCTAACTGGTTAGGAATCTTCCATTCCAAATTTCTTCAGTATTTGTTTGATGTATTTAGACAGAGTAATGTAGATACCATCCTTCATCTAATGAACTTGTAAAACAACAAATAATTTGATATCTCCAAACATAAACATCTCAAATTCCTTACTCATTGCTTCATAAAATGCTTTGCATAAATCATCATATCCAGTGAATAGTATATCATCAACAAATATCTTTGCTAATAGTATCTTGTTCTGAGGTCCTTCTTTGATGTATAAGATACTATTATCATTAGTTCTCTGAAATACAATACTTACTAGGTAACCATGCAGTCTTTCATACCAAGCTAGGAGTTAGTTTCAGTCCATACAAAGCTTTGTACAATTTCCAAACCATATTATTTTTTTAGCATAAAAAAAACCTTCAGGTTGCTCAATATAAACTTCCTATTCTAGAATTCCATTCAAGAATGCATACTTTACATCCATTTGGTATACCTTGAATCCTTTATGTGTTTCATATACCAGAAGAGTTCTGACTCCTTCAAGTCCTGCAACAGGAGAAAAAGTTTCTCCGTAATCAATACCCTCTTCTTGAGCATATCCTTTACACACTAATCTTGCCTTGTTTCTAGAAACTTCACCTTTTTCATTCAACTTGTTCCTAAAAACCCACTTAGTACCAATTACATTCTTGTATTTTGGTCTAGGCACAAGAGTCTAGGTTTTGTTATTTTCTATCTTCTCAATCTTTTCATTGATGGCTTCTATACAACTTTCTTCATACAATGCATCTCTAATGGATCTAGGTTCAAATTCACTAAGAAAACATGTACCTTTAAGTTTTTTCCTTGTCATTATACCTTCTGTCTAATCTCTGATTATTTTATCAGGTGCATGATGCCTTCTGACATATTTTTCAAGTACAGGTTCCTTCATCTTTGATTTTGGGCTTGCTCCACTTGGTTCACCATGCTCAAATATTATGTTATCCTCTTCTAAGTGAGACTTGAGTTCCTCTGTTTGAGACTCAATTACCTCTGTGTGAGACTCATTTCCCACTGACTAAGACTCGGTTGCCTCTATCTGAGACTCAGTTGTCACTATTAGTAGCTCAACTTGCACAGGTTGTAACAAAGTTTGTGATGATGAATTCAGTGGCTGGCATGGTTTCTGTCCTATTACCATTTCTTGTATCTTTGGTATAGTATCAGGTTCATAATATACAAAGTTCCTATAGTACTTAGGCTCTTTACTTCTCTGGTCTTTACTTCTTTCTACAAAATCATCAATCTTTACATGTGCACTTTTTATGACTTTATGAGTAGTAAGATTCAAACATTTATATGCTTATCTTTTACATGAGTAGCCTAGGAGTATACCTTCATCACCTTTAACATCAAATTTTCCATATCTTTCTTCCTCCAAGATGTAATATTTACTTCCAAATATTTTGAAATAAAAACATTGGGTCTATAGCCATACCATAATTCATAGGGTGTCTAATCAGTACCTTTCTTCAGTTGAACTCTGCTCAAGGTGTGAACTGCAGTGTTGATAGCTTCCTTCTAGCATTTGGTTACAACATTATTTTCAATCATTAGGGTCCTTGCACAATCCATAATGGATCTATTTCTTCTTTCTTCTATTCCATTTTTCTATTGTGTACGAGGGGAAGATACCTGTCACTCGATTTCTCTTTCATTACATAAGTTATTGAACTCATTAGAAATGAATTCACCTCCTCTATCAGATCTTAGGCATTTTATTTTCTTTCATCTTTCCTTCTCAAATCAAGCAAGTTACCATTCAAATTTCTAAAAAGATTCTAATTTTTCTTTGAGAAACATAATAGTCATCATTATAGAATGATCATCAAAAAATAGAATGAAATACTTCTCTCCTGTGTAACTTGTTCCTATTGGTCCACATAGATCAATATCCACTAATTTCAAGACTTCTTCAGTATTGCGATTCTTCCTTTTGAAACTAGTTTTGCCTATCTTCCCAATTTGACATTGTTTGCACATTGCCAACTCAGGTCTCTTTAGAATAGGAATACCTCTTTCTCTTTTGTTCTTTCGTATGTTGACAAGGTTATCAAAATTCACATGACACAATATTTTATTTGATAACCATCTTTCTTCTACTTGTGCAATAAAACATGAACTTTTAGTGAGATCAAGATAGAATAAATGACCTTTTGTTTTCTTGCCAGTTCCAACTAGGTTTCCCTTACCATCTAGGAGCATGGCCTTACCATTCATGAATTCTACCTTGAAAGCAATGTTATTAAGTTGTGCCACACTTAGTATAATATGCCTCAGTCCTTCAACCCAATAATCATTATCACATTTAATTCCTTCAGTTAGATTAATAGAACCTTTACCTTTCACATAGCAAGGTTCATCATTTCCAAATCTGACACTGCCACCATAATAGTGCTCAAGATGTTCAAATTTTATTTTATCACCAGTAATGTGATGAGAACAACTACTATCAATTATCCAAGTATCATTCTTGCTAAAATGAGATAAAAGTGATGTCTTTTAATTTTTCTTCATTATCTAACTCATCCTTAATAGCAATGCAAACCATTTTATCTTCATCATCACTATAAAAATATTTTTCAATATAAGATCTCTTACCTTTGTCCTTGTATCTTTTGTAACTTTTGAAATCTATTTTGTCTTTATACTTGTTGAATTTTTTCTCATCTTTGTCTTCTTTGTTTGGACACTTAGCAGCAATGTGGCCAACCTCGTTACATGAAAAGAAAATCAATGGTATTATTCCTTTGTATTTCACTTTTCCTTTGGCAGCTCTCTTTGCAAGTAGTGCTTCAATGATTTCTATATCTTCATCATCAAATTCATCATCACTATCACTGTCAATCTATTTTCCCTTTGATTTTCTATCTTTCTTACCAAGGATTAATTTGGCTTTGAATGCAGACTCAAAATTTCCAGGATTAGGAGAATAATTGTCAGAATTCTCCAACTCAAAAGTTGTTAGCCTTCCAACCAATGCATCTAGAGTTATATCATTACTACACCTCACTCTTGAATAGACGAAACTCTAATTGCATAGATAGGAAGTAAAGTTCTCAATACCTTATTGACCACAATTTTGTCTTCAATCTGTCCACTAGCAGCTCTGATGGCACTGACACTTTTCTTGATTCTTTGATTGTATTTTGTAATGTCTTCTCCTTCTTTCATTTTCATCTAATCAAATTGACCTCTTAGACTCTCTGCTTTGGCTCTCTTAACATTGTCATCTCCTCCATGGATATCATGCAATTTCTTCCACATATCATAGGCAGTAGGGCAGTCCTTGACTTCATCAAATTCTGAATAGCTGAGTGAAGAGCTATATCAATCATCATTATGTTATGATTCTTCATGTCCACCATTTGATCCATATACATAGGTCTCAGTGGCTCCACATACTTTTGGTCCAAGAATTTCAAACCAATATCCCGAATAGTAGATAGATGTAGCCTCATCAACTCTTGCCATGTAGGAAAGTTGTCTTTGTTAAGCTTAGGGATCTCCCTTCTGTAAGACATATTTGATCTTTAGCTTAGGCCTTGAAACATTCCCTAAAAGCACCAAAATATTTGATACCAATTGTTTGAAATGAGATGATTAACTGAGAGGGGAGGGGTAAATGAGATGAAGAACAACTTGTGATGTTCTTCCATACCCTTGGCCACAATTTGAGGAACTGCCAGATTGCCCACAAGTTTGGGCACACAGGAGAGGCATTGAGCTAATACTTTCACAAGGTGTTGAGGGCTATCTTAACAATCCATGAGGATTCATTTATACCACCTGGTCCAAACACTCCTCCTAAAATTAGTGGGAAGGACCATTTTGATCCGTTCTTCAAGGTAATTATATTGTGTGGTTACAAATTTCTTGTATGACTTTTTATCGTTTTCATATTATGGGTTGACCGTACAATTTCTGATTATATCATATTGTATAGGATTGTGTTGGAGCTATCGATGGAACCCATATACCAGTCACTGTCGATGTCAGCATGTAGGGTAAATATCATAATAGAAAAGGCAACTTGTCACAAAATGTTATGGGTGTGTGTTCCTTTGATTATAAGTTTTAGTACTGCCTTGTTGGTTGTGAAGGGTCTATTGCAGATAGTCATGTTCTAGCTTCAGCCCTATTAAGAGGATATCCTTTTGTTGTTCCCCCAATAAGCCAAATCATAGTTTAATATAATCAAGGGTACAATCAATGTTTCAAGTTTTAACAATCAAATTTATTTATGTAGGAAAATATTTTCTAGTGGATGCTAGATATACCAATGCACTGGGATTTCTCATTCCTTATTAGTTTACATGATACCACCTGAAGGATTTTTCAAGAGAAAATCTAATAAAATCTCGACAAAAGTTGTTCAACCACCAACACTCCTCTTTTGGAAATGCAATAGAGCATAAATTTTATATTCTCAAGTAGTGTTTTCCAATCCTAATGCATGCCACGTCTTATTCTATGATGAGACAAGCCCATATTGTATTAGCATTTTGTATACTATACAACTTCATTATGATAGAGGACAACATTCTACCAGAAATTGGTACTGAAGATGAAGATGATCATAATCGGATAAATGTACCAATGCTTAAGACATATGGGTGGTCTCAGTACGATAGAGACTAGTGGGTACAATTTCAAGATGATATAGCAAATAGAATGTGGGAAGAGTTCAAATCCCGAGAATAGTTGTATTTTTATGGGTCAATGTGCTTTATTTGAGTAAATTGATGCATGCATATACTTTGATATACATAATGGTTTCCTTTTTTTCTTTTATTCGTATCTAGAAGTACTGGACATGTGTGTTTTTTTATTTTCTATATTATACTGTTGTATGCAGATATAATGATACAATGATATGTCCACAAATGTGTTCCATGTAAATATTTAAACCATTAACAACAATATTTTTACACCATTAACAAGCCTTTGTACATTGTGAACAGCTGATCTAAACCATGGCATACACAGAACTAATGATGAGCATGGAAGAAGCTGATAACATGAGCCACATATCTTCTTACTCAATGAAGGTAATGTGGACCAAAGAGATGGAACACAAGTTTCTAGACTTTCTCATTGAGCAAGTCCAACTTGGAAGAAAAGGAGATGGGGGTTTCAAAAAAGGAGCATGGATTTCCATTGAGAGGCAGTTCAACGTGGATATGCACCTCCCTCTAAAAAAGGACAATTTAAAAAATAATCTAAAAACATGGAAGGTTGCATATAGAGTGATGAAAGAGTTGAGAAATACAAGTGGTTTTTCTTGGAATGAGGCAACCCGATGCATGGATGTTGAGGATATTGTGTGGGATGAGCTTTTGAAGGTAGGGTGGTCTTTCTAATGTTTTGATTGAAATAATATTGCCTTCTTATAAAGTTAATAATGAAACATAAAACCTAATCCATTTATTTATGCCAAAATGTTGAGGAGAGAATTAAAAAATTCCAAAGTGTATAAGAGGCAACCCTTCCAATACTTCAATGAATTGAGTGTAATTATGGGTAATGACATTGTTGAAGGTAATGCAGCTACGACTGCCCATGAGAGTGAGGAAGTGAACCCTATGGATGAGGCATTCAATGTGCATGATGACGAGGACATTGGTTTCAGTATACCTATTGATAGTGTTGTTGATTTGGTTGAAGACCTTAATCATTCAAATCAGTCAACTGCAAATAGAGGAACTCCTACATCAACATCAGCAAGGCTAGGAAAGAGGAAAAAGGAAAGTATGGAAAATTACTTGGATGTCATATGTGAAACAATCAAGAAAATAAAATATAGCCTCGGTAATGTTCATCTCCACAAAGTGGATAAATTTGATGAGGATGATGTTTTTCTTAGTGCATATAACACTCTCAAATCCATCCCTGAATTGAGTCGAGGTGTTTTTGTGAAGGTATATGACACCTTCGTGCTTCAACATGAAAGAGCCAAAGGGTTCTTGCTGATGAATGAGGAGGAGAGAGTGGAGTGGATTGTATTCACATTTGGTGGATTTTAATGATCCACTCTACCCAAAGCATCCACAAATTTAGTTCCAAATAAGTATGACATTAACCATAATTTATTTTTTGTATTTAGACTTTTCGGAGGTCTTTGAAACATTTTCATTTGTTATAACTTACCCTTTTACATGTTTCATGAGGTGATAGTATTGTTGCATTGCAATATTCCAATCGGTTTTTACAATGTTGATATGGTACATATGTACTGATTAATTTATTATTGGCTGTCATTTTTTCCAAACATATTTAATGTTGTACATAGGGTAAATTTTCTTCTATTGTTGCACGTAATTTCAGTCATTGGGTTTGTTGTTTTGTTGACAAATGAGATCAGTTCAACTAGTAAAACATGTGGGCTTTAATAATGGATAATCATGTTCAAAACCCTGGTTAACTAGCATATCTAATTCTGACTGTATCCATTCAGATTTGAGGAAGTATTACATAACTGGACAAGAAGCGATTCCTCCCAAATGCTACCGGTTGCAAACAAATCATAGTTTTGTTACAGTAAAAATATCCATGTGCGTGCAGCACGAAATCATTTCAAAATGTACTTTTATCCTTAGTATGTCATTGTTATAAACAATTAAGCATCTCCTGATCATCTCATTTAGTTTTTTTTCCTAATCATCTCTGTTAGTTACTTCTATTTTTTGGCTATAGATTGCATTCTCTTTGTTGTTATGTATCTATTATTTTTCTTCTTTCAATAATAAAAATATTTCTTTCTAGGCATTAGAAAATAAATTTTTATTCCTTTCTAGTTATCTACTTAAATTGCCCAAAAGAGGCTGAAACGTTTCTTAGTTTTCCATTTGTAGAGATGCTTTGTGGTGATACAGATGCACTCTACAAGTATAGCTTAAAGTTTAGGTAAGAGGGAAGTTGAATCTATTTTATAAAATTATGGTTTCAATGGTTAGTGAAGGTGTCACTATCATTATTTTCATCCATTTATATGTATAAACTCATTAATGAGTGCTACTTTGATTTTCATTAATTTTTCTATATTAGTAGACTTCTTTGTAGTTCTAGGTAGGTAGGGAGGGAGGGTATTTCTCTAAAATTTTCCACTTCCCATTGGATCACTAAATCTATATGATAATTTGACATTCAAAATTTCTATAAGGTTTCTCTTGTCAGTGAATGTTCTTTTAATATCTTCAACATCCTTGTAGAAAAATGACTTCTATAGTTACTGCTACTGTAACTTCTACTGATATTTATATATAAGTAGTTTATCTTGTAGTCTCATGCATATTATCCTAACACCATGAGGACATTATGTTTCCCCTCTTCAATTAATAAGAGATTAATGATCACATTAGAATACATGTGGTTGGAGCCATAATGATTCTCTTTTCTTCTTAATTGGAGTATATTATGATTTCTGTATAGACCTAAATGCATGCCAAAGAAATAACATCTATGGTGGTTAAGGGAATGCATGAAATTTACAATTAAATTGCACTGGGCCATTTTGAAAAAATATTGGAAATTAGAGTTCATTATTCATATATTACCAAGTCCTTCCTATTATTTTGTTCATTTAATGTGTCCTATTTCTTCATAGGGTATGTCAGCATTTTAGGGGATCATGCCCTCAAGGGTTTGGGAGATATACTTAATGTTCTGTACATACTAGAAAAGGAACGGTCATTTTCTAGTCTACAAGACTACCTCGTACTCCCTTGTATATCTCGTGGGAGGCATCTAATTGTATTACAAATGAACCATATATATTTGAATGTGTGACAACTTTTCCACCACTAGTTGAGAACTCTAAACTTGGAGGAAGTGGGCAAGTTTTGAATGTGTGACAAGTTTTCCATCACTATCTAAGACCTCTGAACTTGGAGGAAGTGGGAAGGATTGTCTTTCTTCTCTTCTCTTCTCTTCTCTTCTCTAGATGACTCAACATGGTTTGTGACTCCTATGATGCCTCACAGAGCATTTGTTTGTCTTAATGCATCTGTTTCCCCGTGTTACATGCAAATTTTATTCTTTTGGCATTCAAAATTTAATTTTATACAATTTCTTACCTAATGGGGTTTTATTTTACTCCTCCTACTCCTTATAGGAGTAGTTCCCCTGTAAGTTCACGTAAATAATATCCGATTTCAGAGAAATGGACATTCTTTCACCTCTTTATTAACACTATTGGCCACACATCACATTTAATCTTATTACGGACATTGCCAATATTAATAACTTGTACCCACATTGTTAGCTTTCATCTTCACATTAATGCTCATAAAGCTTAACTTTAGCTTTTTAGAAAAGAGCTTGTATACCCCTATCAATAATTTTTTCTATCTAAACTGTTAAGACCTTGAAATATCACCCTAACTCGGGCATTACGACATACTAATATCTCATGGTAACAATGGAAACCTTCTAGAGTTGTGGGTAGACAATGATTAGGAAGGAATATCTGGATTCTAGGCAGGTTCCTATTGGATTTGGTATATCACTTATGACTGATTCTCTGATTGGATAAAGGAAAAAGGGCATAACATGAAAACTGAATAAACAAAATGGGGTGATACACCAAATTGGATTTTGACTAATCAGAACTTAAAACAAGCATCAACATGACACTTACTACTGAGATTTGCAATAGACATTCACTTTTCAATGTATAGGTTGACCTAAATATTTCACTATTATTGTTTGTACCACAAACAATGATGATCTGCCAACAGACATACAGATTCTGCAAAAGGTTATATTTTGATAACTTAGAGAAGGAATTGGATTAATTCACTAATCTATCCTACAAAACATATCACACTTAAATTTAGAAATGGAAAAGGGGATTGATATCAAAACTCAGAAAATATGTGAATAATGGGAGCAATTGCTTTATTTTCTTCAAAATCTGCAATGGTTACATGCCAAGATGCAAAAAACATGCCAAGGAATAGGATACATTCACTTGAACATACTAATGCATCAAAAATTGAACCTCTAGTTACAAAATGTATGTAGAAAGTACAAAGGAAGTGATATGTTCACAAAACCACCTTCTCCTTAAATTATGAACCCCTTTGGTTACAAAATGTATATAGAAAGTACAACAGATCTGATGTGTTCACAAAACCACATTCTCCCTAAATTTTGAACCCTTTCTCATGGATAAGAAATCCAGATTTATACCACAATGTGGCCCCTCATAGAAAATCTGAAAATGGACTCATCCCCTAAAATCACTCCTCCAATCAAGCTAGAAAACACTAAAAACTAAGCATAATTCATGCCTTATCCCATGCCCCCTAATGTTAGTTTTTCTTAAAATACATCCTTCATTTTAAAAACATAACCAACATATATAAAATCCTATAATAAAAAAAACCTAAGCCCGAAACACATAACCCAATTCTATGCCTAAACTAATGCCTCTCAGCATAACCTAAGGTCAACATGAACAACACCATGCAATTAGGTTGCAAATCTTTCAAAGAGTGAAGCATTTCCAATGTGGCATGAGTTTTGGTGTTTGTTGCACTGTTGTCATGCCACTTGGGAACAAAAATCTCAAGCCTCTTACTGTCGATCACTACAGTCTTCAATGCATTTACTCCTCCATGTACTCAAACTTCAAAGTTTATTTAAACTTGGCATTTTCTTGGTCATCGCATTTTCATTTGCATTTGGGTAAAAGGAGAGTTTGAAACCCTAGCTTATTGCACCGCTCATGTTGTGATTATGACATTGATTTTTGGATCTTTTCTTGCTCCACTGGGCTCAAGCTATTGAACTGGAGTTTGCCATTGTTATTTGAGACTTGGGTTGTTTATCTTGGGCTCCTCACGGTGATTTTGGGCTTGAAAGCGGTTGCATAAATGTGGCTTTACCTTTATCTATGACTGTGACCATGAAGATTGGGACCTTAACATGGATTTACACATAGAGCTTGGCCTCTTGACTGGACTCATTTCCTATGATTTTGGATTGAGTTGCATTAACACTGGAGTGTGGGATTTGTTGATCTTAAAGCTCATGCTTTTGAACTCCAGATAATTTACCTCTATCTCCTCTTTCTTCTAGCTATTTAATGTTGATGTTGAATTTTCTATGCTTTTAACACATAGCTTTAGAAAGGTCGAGATGGCAGTCTTTGGTAACAACACCTTAACACTATGTTTGGGATAAGCATTTGAAAGTAATAAGTTTGTGTTTCAGCTCCTTTATCTGTAGTCTTTATTTCAATTATTGAGTTAGAGTTTGTAAACAATAGATGTTTGTGGTCGAAAACAACTACTATGTTCACTTTTATTTCTTTCTCTTTATTGGGCCATGACTTGAATTAAGCTTTGACACTATTAAGATGTGTCTGAACCTGTCAAGTGTCTTTACTCCAGCTTCCAATACAACAATGATAAGTGTATAAAACTATTTTGAAGGGTCCTTCTGGCTTTAGTAGGAAACATTATTTCCTCTTTGCATCTATACATATGCTTTGTGGCTTCCTTGAAGTCTTTAGGTTTGTGTGGTTCGAGCACGGGCTCGTGACACCAACAAACCCTACTGTGCCCAGCTACCCGACTACTTTAAATGTATCTTTTCTCTCTTTTAAACAACACTGCTAATTGGTTTATTCTGTATATGCACATTATTTGACATTCGATGGCACTATTTGTTTATCATTGCTTTTTGCATATGCATAACTGATATTTTTCTTTTAAAAAAAAAGCATTGCTATCCATATTCCTCTTTTATATGCATATTATTATTGTAAAAATAGAAAGAAGCTTCACAATTATATGCATCCTCTCTTCCTTTGAACATCACTTTTATTTGATTTACCCTATACATGCATATTCATTACATTTGATAACATTGTTATAAACTTGGCACCTCCTTACAACAACATTACTGTTATCTTTTTTTTAGCAAAGCACTACTATCCATTTTGCTTTGTCATAAGAATATTACTTTGAAAAATAGATGTTACTGTTAATCATCACTGGCATGAAAAATTTATGCATTTGTGAACTCTCACTACTTTTTATCCTTGAAGGCACTGTTATTTCTTGCATCTGTTCATGTACATTAGTACTTATAATAGTATTTGGATTATTATGTATCTTGGCATCAACAATGTTTAATCTCTTATTGTCACTTATCTTTGATAACACCATTATTCATTGCATAGATTTGTATATGCATATCATTTTGCAAAAGTAGAAAGAAGCTCACACTAATATGTATCTTTTATATCCTTTAAACAATGCTGTCATTTATTTTTCTTGAATATGCACTATTATGAACTATATCTGTACATGCACAACACTTACATTTGATAGCATTGTAGTTCATCTTCTCATCAACAATGTTGAATTATGCATATCAGTATAAATTCTTCCTCTTCTGCACATGATGCTCTGTTTTATGAGACAACAAGATTCTTTTAATGATTTGCAATATTTAATTGTATCAACCTCACCATGCACCTACATACACTTAATGCTTTTATACATCTGCATACTTGTGAAAAACCTCTCATATTTTTGCACAAATGTTGTCATACACTCTACCTTTGATTTTTTCTTATTGCTTGCACATGTTGATCACTTGCACATGTTCATGAGGTTCGAGCATGGGCTCATGACACTCACAAACATCATTACCTCTATTATCTATTTTCAGCAAGTTTAAACATCACATTACCATAGCTATGCCACTTTTGCAAGATAGCACTTCTTTCTTGAAACTTGTGATGGGAAAGGGGATAGTAGATAGCTACATTGTTCTAGATTCCTACAGTATCTAGATAATCAAATTGATGATCACCCACATACTATAGTAATCTGGGATAATGTAAATAATTATGATTCTCTTCTTCATTGCATCTTTCAAATATAGTAAAGGGTTTTATAAAGATATATGTCCCTTTGATACTATTATTCTATTAACGCAGATGCATACCTTTCCCTTGCATTCATGTTGTTGGAAAATATGTAATTCTGAAAGTATGATTGTTGTATGATGATTTTAGGTTTTCATGAATTGCTTAGATCCAATTTGGATCTAACACTTTTTCTTCTCAATGATGTAGGACACAGAACCAAAAAACTAGGATGCGGGACACAAGAGACAATAAAAAAGATATGAAGACCTGAGAAGATGCAGACAACCAGCTCCAAAGTGCAAAAGACTCCTAAAGGCAATGCATGGACCCCTACTCATCATGTTTCTATCATGCTTTCTTTTCTGCATATGCTCCTCTAAGTTTCCAATGTGAAAGATGTAATATGAAAAGAACATTTCTCTATCACATTCAGTTTGAATGCACAATGTAATGATCAAGTATGAATTTGAGAATTTGAAAATGATCAATACTTATATTATAATTTAACTGATAATATGAATGCAATAGCAATGTATCTCATCTATATTAGTTGGACAATAGCATTTAAGAGGTGTACCTTTATGCAATCTTTTGTTGATTTTAATTATTATATTGCATGTACAAAATTAGGATAACATGAACATTGGATTGGAACAAGGATACATCTACCTGAGATTTAGCTGCAATTTTGTTGTGAGGTGATTTTGGGCATAACATTCAAATATATTTTTTTATTGGAATTGATTGATGCGTTGCTCAAGTTTTGGTCTTGGGAGTACCTACATAACATCAGTATGTTTTCCACAGTTCATTCATATTTAATTTAGTTTCTAGCATTTTCTTTTGATCTTGTAGATTTTGGGGTCAATGGAGGGGTATATTTCTTATATTGTAGTTTTTGAGTGTTAGTCATACATGAAATAGAAACAAAGATTATTGTTCTTCTTACATTTGTTATTCCTATTTCTTATAACATATTTAAGTGGAATACACCAAGGATTACAACATGACGAATGCTTAGTATAATGCATTGTCAAGGTGTACTCTCAGAACTATCCATATCTAGTTCTTGAGAACAGATGGTGATATAAATATGTTTTGGTAGATGATTGTATTGTTCATGATTCTATCTCATGTTATATGTTTATACCTGTTGCATTTGTTATTATTGGTTTGCTAGGATATTTATGTCTCATGGTAAATAAATAGAAATAGATAGTTTTGAGACTACATGTATGATGATATTGTGAGACTACACATATGCTGATATTAAAAATGTTTGAAATAGCTTCTGGATTCAATTGTGTTGATATTTTTTGTATCAACATTTCTGATCACGCTCTGTGATCCTTCATCATGAGGAAAGAGAAAAATGATTGAAAGAGAAGTCAATCATTTTTCTCTCTTTCAATCATTTTTCTATATTTCATCCTGATGATGGATCACAGAGTGTGATCTAAAATGTTGATGCAAAAATTTTGTACACAATCGAATGTAATGAACTATTTGATAAGAAATTCTAAAGTACACAAATGTGTGAGACTCCACATATGCTGATAAAAAATGAACTATCAGATGATTGTTTACTATTCATGTTTGTAAATAATCAATATTTCTGATGGTACTCCTTGGTGTATTCCATTTAAAAATAAACCAATTTTAGTTTTTATATCATGTTTAGTTTGTATATGTTGGATTGACCATCTAACATTACATATAGTAATGGGAAGAATGAATGGGATATGAGATGGTTTCTCACCGAGTGTGGGGCATAAGGGTGTAGATCGTGGATTTCCCTATGTTTTCTTATTTAATGGTGTGTTTTCACACCACCATTCAGTTCATGGATATTGTTCTTCCCCATCTTCTATCTGATGCTATAGATGTTTCATTGTATTTTTTTGTATAAATTCATAATATCAACATAAATGAAACTTTTTCATTTTTTACTAATAGAAAATTGTCATGTTGTTATATGAATGTCGCTATCTGTCTCCAATACCAAGTTTGGTTGCCTCAATAGTATGAATGAACAAAAATTTATTATTTACAAGGGTGATTGCTATGATAAATGTTCCTATGTGTGACTGTGGTGATGGAGTGTGCTGCATGTTGAGGATGTCACACACAGACAATAATCAGGACCATAAATTTTGGACATGCACAAATAAGAAAAAGGTTGTTAGTAGTGTACGCCTCTCTCTCCGGTTTCCCATAGCTTTCCAAGGGCAGGGGTTAGTAGCCAAGGTTCACAAGTGCATGCAAATCTATTACGCAATAACTACTAAATGAAATGATCAAAACGTAAGCAATAAAATGTACAAACAACGAAAAGTAAGACAAACGAATGCAAACCCTTCGAAGCTTGAAGCTTCTATTGTCTCTCTTTACTCCTTTCGAAACGCTGTTATTGATGCTCAGTATTGGCTGAGCAACGTCTATTACTTGAGAAGCGTCGAGATGTTGATAATTGAAAAGTGTGTGTGTGATCGCAGGATGGCCTGAATGCTGACAAAGTAATGGCGCTTGCAAACTTGAAATCCTGGATCCTTCAAATGGTTATGAAGGGTCCATTATATAGGAATTGCTGATGAAATAAGTGGTTGAGATCAATCCCAGAGATGGGGAGATGAACGGTTATGATCAAAAGGAACAGGAGAGATCCACAGTAAACTCCACCTCTTTATTTGGTTAAGAGGAGATGGAGTTTGGTTAACTGAGGAGCTAATTGTGAGTTACCTTTTTGAACTGAAGAGGTGGGTGAAGTCACCTATGTGGACTGGAGAGAAGGGTGAAGTAACCCATGTGATCTGATTGGAGTTATCTCTTTGATGATAAATGATTTATTAATTCATTTATTTAATAATTGTTTTCAACATGTGAGATAATTGAATTCTTTTTAATTAAGAATTGCTTTATTTGATGAAATTAAATTAATTTAATTGAAATTAATTTAATTGGAAGAATAAATTAGTGAGTTTAAATAATTGGATTTAAACTATAGGAAATTGAGTTTAATTAATTAAATAATGGTAATTTAATCAATTAAAGCTTAATTAATTAAATAGAATTAATTATTTAATTAATGTTGAGAATTGGATTAGATGATTTGAGAAAGATGAATTTAGAAGAAAATAGATGATTAATTAATGATTAAGAAACCATTAATTAATAGATGAAAATTAGGGTTTTAATGTAAAGTTGCAAGCCTGTCCATTTTAGGGTGTCTACATTTGCCCCTCTTTGATGCGATGTGACTTGTCGCAGTGTGTCAAAGATTCTTTGATTYTGCCCCAGCTTGCCCTGGCATTGTGTGAGTGTATTTATGCCCCCTCAACAAATTTGAGCGAAAAGTCGCAAGATGAGCGTTAATTTGTTGAAAATGCAAATTGTAGAACTGGGTAGCCGACGGATCTGAATAATACTTTATCATGCCCCTGTAATTGACGTTTGAAGATTCTGGGGTCCGGGAAGAAATTTCGGGCCCCTGGGTGAAAATTAGGGTTTTTCAGAAACCCTATAAGTAGCCTTGTGGGCCCTTCATTTGTCACAATTGACATTTGAGCTCAAATCCTTTGGTAAGTTTCTCTGAGTTATTTTAGCTACTTTTTCATCTTCATTTGAGTGATGGCTGGTCTTCCGGGAGTCGTTCATATCTCCGATCGAGTCCGTCAGTATCGTCGTCCTGCTGGCTCTGGGCGCCCGGTGAGTATCCTTGCTTTGCGTGTCATTAATTGCGTCTTTTTTGCATTTCAAAATTTGTACTTTGCATTAAAAAATTAACTGTGCCGCACTTGTCTGCGGTTTTGCCGCAGTTGCCATTAGAATGCCGCACTTGAAATTTGCGTGCCACACTTGATAAAAGTGCCACACTTGACCCATTTGGATGCCGCACTTGCTATTTTTATGCCGCACTTGCTGTTAAAATGCGGCAATCGCATAAAAGTACCGCACATGCATGCTTTAATGCCACACTTGCTTTTTTAACACTGTCTGTCTATTTTCTTGATCAGTTATCTGTCTGATTTTGCTTCTGGAATGTTCCCTAACACTGAAAAACTAATAATTTGTTGTGTTTGTTCCTCTGTGCAGTTCACTGGTCGTATTTTGCGGTGTCAGGAGTCCCGGCCAGCTGGTCTTGTGTACCGATTCCAGCTTTCAGATGATGAGAGGTTAGTTCTTCGAGGCCTTGGTCTTTACTGGATTACTTATATGCCAGAGATCACGACCAACAGGGGTCTGATCTCTGCTCTATGTGAGCAATGGCACTCTGAGACGTGCACTTTCTGGTTGCCCACTGGAGAGTGCATGGTGACCCTGGAGGATGTATATCGCATCCTTCAGCTACCCATTCAGGGTGAGCTGGTAGAGTATTGCCCGCGTACTGGTGTGCCTGCTCTTTCTGAGCTTACTGGTTTGCCCTGTGCTCATCTTGGCCTAGCCGGAGGATATGATATTCCCTGCTCCCGTTTTGGATTAGGGTTAGATAGGCTGTCGACTCTTTTAGGCAGTTTGATCTGTGGGCTTCTGTGCCCTGATCGACGGCAGCATGGATTTGCCGTGGGATTTGGGCGTGTCCTCCAGAGTATGGTCCGGGACCATACAGTATTTGCGTGGGGTCTGTGCATGTTGGCCCACATGTACTTCCACATGATGTATGTTGCCTACCATGATGGT
>MU226596.1:2098377-2116625 GCA_018584345.1 Thuja plicata
TCTTTCTTGTTGTACTTAAATTGTGAAGTACGACATGTTGGTCGGCTTCCTTCTGTATTGCACATAACTGATAGGAGATCATATGATGCATTTTGCATATACTGTATGATGACTTAATTGTATCATAATTGTCTTTAGTTATCTTTCTTATTGCGACGTGAAGGTCGTAACTGTGTAGTATTTCTTTCAGTTATCATGCGAATGAAAATGGTTCGACCGGTCTTTGTATATCTTCGACCCTGTTCTCTTGTCGACTTTTCCGCTTTTCATGTTACTTGATGATGTGGCATTTTGTGGGTAAATGCAGTCCTTACAATACTGCTTATTATATAGTGAATCTCATGGAGAGAACTTAGTAATTCAAACTGGTGATTTATCATTCAATAGAGATTTTGTTTGTTGGCTAAACTTTCTTGAAAGTGGATGTTAATCAGCAGTGCCATTACTTTCTTGGCTAAACCTTTTTCTCTGAGTTTGCAAAGTCCATTGGTAGCCTTGAGGATGAGGTATTACTATTATTTTTCTATTTTTTAACTCATGTATGCATCAATTCAAGATCATATAAGGCAAGCCATCAAAGGTTATAGAGAGTTTTTAAACATTTGAGGTTTATTAGGTGGGTTAGATTTTAAAATTTTCTAACAGCTTTGGACCATATATTTTGGATTATTTTATGATCATTTGCATATCTTTTAAATTTGGTGAAGTTTCAAACTAACTTAATCACCACATTGTTAAATTACGTGCATAGCTTATAAGACACTCTTAAATCTTTGTAGGAATTTTAGTTTAATTTGAAAGAGCCATTTTTGAAGGGTTTTTGATTGATTAAATTGATTTCATTTGCAGGCACTTTCTACAATTTGCAAAAAATATCAATAAAAATATCCAGGACATTACATTGTGTTCCAAAGCTACCCTTGTGCGGCAATTCAAAAATACTGAGGGATCCACTTAGCATTGAAGTTTTGTCGAGTTGCATTAGGACTGTCTCAGAAGGACTATTTAGCTGCCCAATGTTCGTAGGATACTATCTATGGGAGAAATTGCAAAATCATTCAATATGTTTGGAATAAGTCTGTACCATTTACACAGTGCAATATTTTCCACAGATAGACTCTTGCCCTAATGTTTGAATCTTTCGTCAGTATTGGAGTAGTTTCATTCAAAAGTTTACCTAGCAATGCAATTTAGACCAGATGGCTCGGGGTTAGCCTTGTACATGCAATGAAACATTGTAAATTCGTGAGAAGTTCAACACATGCTTAAGAACTAGAGATTGAATATGCAACTTTTCGGGTTTTTTTTTTGTTTCTGAATGATAAAACATATGACTTAAATATACAAAACCAAATATTGACTGACGAGATGAGGATTATTATCCAATATTAAATTACAAGTGCGTATTGATTACAGACATGGATCATCTTCGAATGCCTCACGGAGGGAATATCAATGAAACGATGAGATCTGGATCTTGGATATTCTAATATATTAATATAATATCAAAATATGTTACTAAAGAGTCCAACAGTGATTTGAGAATGGACTTCTTCCACATTAAGTTTTCATCGTTTATCTTATCTATTTATTTATCATTTCTTCTTTCTGTATTAAAATCAAGTAAAAATGACCTCAAATAGTGCAGATATAAAAGCATAACATTGGTATTAAACTTCTGCATAGTAATTTATAAAGCTTCCCTCTAATTATGAATACTTGCAGCAAGAGAAATAAAAGAGAATATAGAGAATAAGTATAGCTTACCTTAATACAACTTCACATATGATATGACTTTCATAAAGCCGATCAAACTTCATAGCTGGTAATTCTGCAACCATATCCATAAAATTCCTAGATACCATCTTCACCCTAGGCATGGTGAATAATTAGGATTGCTCTACTACTCAGCTATTTTCTAGTCGTCTATGGCAAGTGACTTGTAAATAAGAAAAATAACAATCAGAATGGGATGCAGATATATGAAGTTAACAACTATGCTAAATTGTCTCATAAAGGTGAGGAAATAATAGACATTGTTCAAAGAATAGGGATATTGGATAACAAGTCAACTAATAGGGAAGTTAAAGATGTCAGTGATGGAGAACCTATTGAAGAACTTCAAATTAAAGATGGTGAAGAAAATGTTGGATAACATATTAAGACTGATGAGAAACAATTACTGATCAATGAAATGTCTTCACAGATTGACATGATCTCAGAACTCTCTTTGATGAATGATGAGAAACAAGTAGTGGTTGATGCAATTGCCCAGATTTATCGGTGAAAAAATGAAACTGCATAGCCAAACAAGAAACATAGTAAGCAAAATCGCACATAACAGGCGAAGAACAAATAATTTGCATGTAGTTTAATAAGTCCACATATCCCCACTGCCACATCTATAGAGTGTGAAACATCTGGAAGCATAGCCATGGCGCGGGGCTCTAAAAGAAAAGTTGCCACGTTATTCAATTTTCTTCTTACATAGTACCATTCTATTTTCCGCTAATTCTTCAAAGGGAAAATAAAAATACCGCTGACAAAAAAGAGGCCAGCCAATAGAAAAAAGGAGATAAAAAATAAAAATCTAAATTTAATAGAAATATTTGCCTAGATCATAGGATAAAGGGAGGATGTGCGATTAAGTAATTCAATTTAGTGCATCGAAAACATTAGTCTCCTGCTCTAAAGGCAGGGACTAATAAGCCAACATAAGCTAAATGTAGGCAAGAAAAATGATGTATCTACCTGAGGAAATGATGTGTGCGGATTAATATGGGACTTTAATTATGTTCTTGAGCTTAATTTGGTACGTAAGAAAATATCTCATCTCCAAATGATAAACATGTTACATAGGTACTAGAGAATGAAAAGAAAATATAAATAGAATTAAAAGAATGAGAAACACACCATTAGAATTACTATCATGGTTAGGACACATGGATTCTCATTCATTCTTTATGAACATAAGAAAGAACACTATGTCTATAGGACTTCGAAATGTTGAAAAGTTGTGGACTCATATAATGGCAAGAAAAGTAGTAACTTTTACTAAAGATATACCACATATTTACCAAGAATAGTTTATAATCATAAATACCAAAACAAGACTCTTCATCTTTAAATTTATATAGAAGCTATGGCTTATCAATGAGGACTCCCAACATCTTGGGAAGGAGAGGACCTAACCCAATGTGTCTTCCCTTCATCTTTCTTTTTAGAGGGCACAGGAACATCTTCAATCAACATGTGTTGCCCTTTTGGACGGAAAATTCCTGAACTTGCATGAGGAATCCACCACGCTTGCATCCCACATTCCTCTTCTCCACCACCCAACGAGAATCTCTCACCAGTCTCCTCTTTTTCCTTATCATGTCCATGGAAATACTTTCTATTACAATATAAATGAAAAGAACCTAAAAATCATTAGGAATTAGGACAATTATGAATCTTTTTCAAAACCATAAAAAAATTAGAAATGGGTTACAATTGAATCATCTTCATACATTGAGGCCAGATTTCTTGTACATCTTTCCTTTCTTACCATTTTCAAACTGTTAACTTCAAGAATCACTGGAACTAAATTCTTGATCATACTACCTACTCCCTTGGAGGGCACTGTAAACATTGAATTTGGTATAACTTCTATAATTATGTTTCAGATGTGCTAGCAAAGTTGTTTATAAGTTTGATTCAATGTATTAGTTGAATTTTATACGAAAGGTAGTGAATATGATGCCTGACATATCATTATGAACCAAATAAATCTATGCATTTTCTGATAGCTTGTGCGTGAGTGTTAATAAATATTTCACTATTTTTGTCACTACTTTCCTCAACTTATACGTCGCCACATGGGGAAGGAGCAATTGATTATGCTAGGTTTGAGTTTATAGAGTATGAAATGTCTTTTGCTTTCTTTCAAAAAATAAAAAATAGAAATAGATATTCATTACTATTAGATACCTATTTGTAAAAGTGTTTTATTTTTTAGGAGATATTTATGAAATCCATCATAAATCAATTATAAAGCTTATCAATGACCCCCACAAATATTCACCCTCCAAAAGTTCATTATTTCTACACATTATTGATAAATTATGCTTTTGTATAGTTTTGATTCTCTCAATCATGAGGGTGCTTTGCTTTTGGTTGTAAAATGAACAACAATAGTCACCATAAATACAAAAGGAATGGGAATCTAAATTGAATCCATAAAGGGAAATAATAGAGCAAGGAGATTATAAAAAAAGTTTTGGTGGATATTCTTGGAAGGTGAAACTTTTTTATTAGTTTTTTTTCATTAGGCTAGTATTATAGTAATAATTTTATAATTTTTTTTTCTAGTAATTAAAAAAATAGGCTAGATAGATTAGAATGTAGTATTCTCTATTTTGTTATAATTTTTTTTTTTGGTATAGTGTAAATGTATATTTCTTAAGTTTTAAATTGTAAAAATAATTAATTTTTTGTTATATTTGATTAAAACAATTTGACGCTTATACACAAACTTTATGGGATAGGACATTTTATTAGAGGGGATAATTAAAACTTACATAATTTATTGCTTATATTTTCATAAATGTGATTAAATGTCCAAGTTTTAATTACGGATAAGTTAAAGCTTTATTTAACATGGGTATAATTTAAATAGAATTCAAACTAAGATTAGTAGTAATTTTTTTTTAAATTTTAACAATTATTATATTAATCATATTAAAAAATAAAATTTATTTATTATTATAATTATAAGCAATATCAAATTATAATCATAATTATAGGATTCTATATTAAATAGAATATACTTAATTAAATATAATATTTTTATTTACAAAATTAGAAAGCAAATACTAGCTATTATGTGGCATTTGTCTAACCTTAAATGATGCTCAATTAGTTTCCAATTTTCAAAATAATGAATTTTTAAAAAAGTGACTACAATATTGAAACCTTTGAAAATGTTAAACATAACATTGAAAAAGTTGTGAAATGTTATGAAACACCTAGAACGATAAGAGTAGAATCATAGAAAAGGAAAAATATGAATATTAAACCATGCTACTAACATTGCATTCTATAATCCAATAGGTTGATAACATTTACAAAATTTTGTAAATAAAACACATGAACAATGCAACTCAATGTATCTATTGGTGTTCGAAAATGCTTATGCTATCTGAAGCTTCCAATATGCCTTAAGACTTATGTTAGGAGTGGTTGGCTCCAAGTATGAGAGCTCTACAAGACAACTAGACCAACTATAGGGACAAGACTGCCCTCTGCACTTCTGGCTTTGCAAAACCAAGGCGGGTATACCTAATCTAGATAACACTCAAGTCATTACAACACCTTATACTTCTGGATTCAGCAACAAATCATGGTAAGAAAGTGCTAAATGTTAACTAGGGATTCATTGACTCTACATTACCATGCAGGACATATAACCGACAACCACAAACAACTAGGACTTGGAAATGATTTTAATGTATAAAGATGCAGAATATAGCCAAAAATGTATCAGACATGTATCTCAATAGAATTTACTAATCCTTGATCAGTGCCATTATCCATTGGGAAGATCTCAGAAACAGATACAGAAACATGGACCAACTACTATCAAAGACTCAAAGCCATAAACACAATTACTCAAGCCCATCCACTACTTGTAGAAATCCTTCTATAGACAAATGAAGATGAATCTATGCCTTGTCCAAAGTATATTTCACTTGATCCTAGATCAAGAACTATGAATAAAACATATACATAAGTAACCCTATGCACTGGATCTGAAAACCTAAAACTCATAAGATTGACGCCAAGGAGAGACTTGAAACTTGGAATAATTGTATTAAGTATCACGAATCATGTACATGCTCTAATATGAAATGAGAAAAAAACCACTTCAATAACCTGCAAAAGATATAGGGATTTTCTATTCTATCTCATATAAAATAATACAGTAGGTTATATCTCATGAACAAAGCTTGGAACCAGCACTTAGGAACCAAAAATTTGAACCCTTACAATAGAGAGAAGAGAGGAATAAATAGGAAGATGGAAACCCTAGTATAGGGTTTCGAATACTATCCATCAAATAATTAATGTTTTCCTCACTGTCAACTGATCTTTCTTCAAAAGATCACTCAAATAATTTATCCTCTGCCAAATCCACGTGCGGAAGCAATCTGGGAAAATGGCCGAATCAGTTCTTTTGCCGATATTGAAACAAATTGAATCATAACCCTAGCCATACCCTACCACGAAGCCACTCAAATCGCCATTACCCTGAGTTGAAATGAAATGGCGGAGAGATCCACCCTATCCTGCAAGTTGAAAAATATGCCATCGCCATGAAGTTTGAGACATAAAATATTCAAATTTAAAAGAAAACAGTCACAAATGGCGCGGAATGCTTGATCAACGGCCCAGATTCAAACTTGATCTTCATTTTAAAACACATTTGTTCATGCACTAATCTTACCTAGGAACTGGCCATACCAATTTTCCTTCAACTCTGGTTACATTACTTCCTTAGTCTCAGAATCACTATAATTTTTCATTAACCATGGTCTCATCACAAGATTCAATGACAAGCATTAGATCTTCGTCTAATAAGAAGGCTCTAAGAAAGTCTCCTGATCAAATGAGAATATTTGATATGATACGGAGATTAGGCGACAAATCAATCTCATGGTCGCTAAAGGAAATGGAATATTATGTCTCGATCAAGATACCTAGTGACTAAGTAAACAAACATAGGCCCACCATTGCCAGATGTCATCGTGAGTCACTGCCTTAGCCAATAGATATCGATCACCCTATCTACGAGGCATTAAAATAGTCGTTCAATTAACTGTTATCCACAAAGTCATTACCTTACCCTTTTGACTTGGTCATAACCCAACAACAAACTCTGGTTACGCATTTCCCCTTTGTCTCTTGATTGCCAGATTTTTGTCTTAACCCTGGTCTCATCACGAGACCTAGCGACCATCGTTAGATTAAAACCACATCGAATGGCTATCAAGAAGTCTCCTGATCAATTTAGAATATTCCCCCTCATCAAGAGACCACGCGACTAAAGAGCAACTCATAGTCGCCGAACAAATTGGAATATTTGCCCTCCATCACGAGATGTGGAGACTAACATACAAAAATTGGGCCCGTTAAGACACATTCCCCCCTATCATTTGTTTACAACCAGTCAGTCACCCTCTGACACTGACATCAACTCTGACATTTGACTTAACTCATCTTCAACCATGGTATATCTGGAGATCCAACGACTGTAGAATCTCCAGGTCGCAAGAAGATTTTCCTAACTATGGTTAAATTTGGAGAATAGGTGACTGAAGGCATTCTTAAGTCAACATTAAACCCTTGATTTTCATTTGGAGACCTGGCGACTAAGCCCAAGTCTCATGATCACTAAATGAATTTTACCTTTCAATATTTATTAGGAGATAACCTGACTACCGTTGATCGACTTCAACTTGCATCGGTCCTTGCCAAGTCTAGAGATCTTTGATACAAACCCTAATTTATCATGAGATCTAGTGACCAAAAATACCAATTGATCTACGTTTGGGCCCGCTAGGAACACATGGCACACTGTTGCACTGCCTTATCTGTTAAATAACTTCATCTTTTCCTTTAAGGCATTACAACACCCATTGGATCTAATCAACATGCTCAGCCTTAACTGGTCCACGATCTGTAACCCTAACTCTGACATGACCCACCTTTGACCATAGTCCACATCTGGCAATTTGGTGACTAAGTAACCTCAAAGTTGGGAGATGAATCATTAACCATAGGTCAAATCATGAGACCTCCCAACAACACTTACCATTGAAACCCAGCATCAAACCTTGGTCAAATCTAGAGATAATGCGACTGAGGAGTATCAAAGTTGGGAGATGAAATCATTAACTTAGGTTATATCTGGAGATCTAGCAACCACCACAGGATCATCACTTCATCGGATGGTGGTCACTAGGTTGCATGATCACAAAAGAATAATCTATTTCGTTAAGATATTAGCCAACCATAGGAAATTTCTAAGTCGTGAGAAGGAAAGGAATATTCCTATGGCATTAAGAGACTAAGAAACCGCATGAAAAGGAAAAGTGCGCATGCCAAAAGGGATCACTTAAGTGGCCTGAAAAAGTAATTGTGAAACATAACAAGGCCAAGGAAACTAGGATTTTCTCTCAAATTGCCATGAAAACACATTATGGGATTAGAGTTTAATGGAAAAGACCAAAGAAAATTGCAAAAAACATAGAAAAATAGTAATGGAAACATGAAATTTTCTTGAAGTGCCAATAGTGGCTCTGTCTAGGGATGTATGCCTCTTGCGGGCATGATAAGGATTTAGAATTACTGGGAGAAGCAGACCACCTACAGGAAAAGGAAACCTAACCTAAAATAGAAAGAAGGAAATAATAGAAGGGAAACTTACTTCTACCAGCAAAGAGAACACATCTGCAATTTATTCACTGATCTAAAGGAAATCAAATCATCTATGATGGCCCAAAGCCACCACAAAGTTCTTGATCTAGCTTTCCTCTGTCATAAACAAATTTTTTTGCTCCCTACACTGAAAGCAAGCTGAAACAAATTATTTCACCTGTCTGATCAGAATAACTATCACTTTCCATTAGCTCACCATAAGAAATAAAAACACCTTCACTATCTGAGCTAAAAAGAAAATTGAACACATGAAAAACATATGGCATATGCATGTTGCACTCATTAAATAAGAAAAAACTATGATAGCTGCAACATGTATCATCTTCAATCTTCAAGCCATATCTGGGAAAATCACTATGCCACTGAAAAGAAGAGAACTCAAGCTCTTTCACACTGCTAGGGAAAGCACAATTGGGTCCATTCACAAAAATAAGAACATTATGCATCTTGCCATCATTAGACAAACCCAAATCTTGCTAGTGGGTGGGAGGGAAAACATCAACACACCTATCATGAAAATGCAAAGCTTGAGCAACTAAAAGGCCATCCTCTAATGGCTTAATAGAAGATTCAGAATCATAAAAAGATTCAAAATCTACACAATTGTCCCATTCAGTGCTCAACATTGTATCAGGGATATATTCACCACTTGAAACTGAACAAATACTGATAAATTCATCATCTGATATATAATACTAAACCTAGTTATAGTCTGGTAGTGAAGAGGGAACAAAAGAATTAGAAGCACACATGTCAAAATCAGACCTTATTGACTCATGCTCTCAGTCAAAATCAATGTGTGTTGGGTGTGAGAACTCAGAACTATCCCTCCCTCAATATTTGAGATATTCACAAGACAACAAATCTAGAATTTGTTCACTATGAAGTGAACCAGTGTCCTCAACATCACCCTCCTCTAATAAGCAGTCCTCAGTAACATTTTCACTTATACAATCTTCTTTTTCTTGCTGATTGCACCAATCTTCTACCCCATACTGAGAAAGAGCATCACTTTCATGATTATAAGAGAGAGTATCATCACTAGACACATCTCCTTCATAAGTCCTTGTAAGACCAGAAAAGGGACAAGAAAGCATATTAGCTAACCACAAACCCTAAAGAATATAATACCCTAACTAATTTATCATGAAAAATATTTGAAATGAGAGCATAAACAAAAGAATGAAAACACTCAAACTCCCTTCAAATAAAGTTCCCGTGTCCTCCTTTGTTCTCCATAGAGGTTTATATGTTACTCTTTGACAAACACCAATTGCACAAAGAACTTTGAAAGCTTGGATTGATGATGGAAATTACTAGGAGATAGTGATCTTGAGGTTTTCTCAAAATCTCGTGGTTCAACCTTGAATGAGAGAAATGTTCTCAATTTATAGAAAATGAGATGCATTTAGGTGAGATTGCACAAAATCAATGCACCAACCAAGATTTTGGTTGGTAGGATGTTTGGAAGCATAAAATGGGGGAGAGTTATTGAGGAGATATTGCCAATATTTGAAAATATTTGTGAAGCACCTTAATAGGGATGAGAATCCTTCTTTAAGAGATATGATATGTAGGTGAGATTATGAATCTTTAATCAAATCCATAATTCAATATTCTCAAATATTCCTCAAAATCAAATTAGATTTATGAAATTATAAAAATCTCATAAATTGAAATTAGCTAATTAATTAATTATTGAAGACTTAGGGAAATGTGGAATAAATAAAGTTTGTTCATTTATTCCATTAGGACTTAAGATAAATTATGGGTTATTAATCCAAATGGGGAAATTAGTGGGAAATAGGTTGAATTGAAGGTATTGATGTCGAATTGAAATGATTTTGATAATATTGAAGAGGATTAGGGTTGATTCTGAGGGTTCTGGAATAATTTAGGAAACCACAAAGCATCGATGAGCTTGGACAATGCACTTGAATAATGATGATTGGAAATGGTTGAAAAGCGCCAATGAACTTTGATGGCGTCATAAGATTGAAATGGGGAAACATCGATGATCTTAGACAATGTTCCCGAAATTATAATCAAAAATAGTATTGACAATAATGAAAAACACTATTGAATTGAAATTGATAGATTGATAGCGATAGCACCGATGATCTTTGACAGTGTTATCAAATGGTTGATTGAAAGGATATGAAGCATCGATGATCTCAGACAATGCCCCTATAATGATGACAAGATTGATCGAATTGGAATTAGGGTTTGATTAATTGGTTTGAAATTGGGTTGATTTAGGCATCGATGATCTTGGACAATGCCCTAGAATGGTCAAAAATGAGTCTAGACAATCTTGCAAGTGATTAGGAATAGAATAGGATAGATTTGAACTGATTTAGGAAGGTTTGGAATGGTTTAGGATTGAATAGGATTGTTTTAGGATCGTTTAGGAATGTTTAGGATTGGTTAGGATCAGTTTAGGAAGGTTTTGGATCTATTAGGATCGGTTTAGGAAGGTTTAGGATCGGTTAGGATTGGTTTAGGAATGTTTTGAAACGATTTGGAAAATGATCGATCTGATAGAGAAAGTAGAGTTGTTAGTAAATAATTGAATAATTTTGAAATATTCTATCATTGATGAAAAACACAATGTCTCTATACAATAAAGATCATATGCGCGACATAGAGGAATAATTAGGTCACAAAACAATGTTTCAATTTTAATGCAAAAAATGTTAAAACACGTAGACCAAAAGGCTCGAACCATTTTTAGGTGTCTACATTTTGACCCTCTTTGATACAATGTGATTATGACCATTGGGTCAAAGAAGCCTGAAGAAAATAGTACTAAAACATGCCCCAATGATAATGGGATACATAGGTGCCCCCTCAAGAAATCATCCAAAAAATGCAAGTGATAGGTTGATTTGTCGACAATGCCAAGACAGATCCACAGCAATGATCAGATCAAAAATCAGAGGTCAAACACAAAAGTTATGAGGTTTAGAGTGCCAAAAGCATCATGAACAATACAAAACACAGGGGTTGCACGTCCATCTAGGCAATAAAGAGGCTATAAAAGTGCTTGAAAGGGGTTTTGGAGCTCATTTTCACTCTCATTTGGAAGAATTAAGCTCTGAAGCAAGGAAGATGGATCGAGTGCTAGTGGAGATTTACCATGGGGAATGAGTTTGTAGCTTCTGACAGCCAGCTGACGCGGGACGAGAGGTGAGTACATATGGTCCTCTTTGTGAATTGCAAGTTTGCACACATTTCTAAGCTATTTTAGGGGTCAAAATGGGATCAAACAGGCTCCAGAGGTGGTCACATGTGCTACCTACACAGGTCACATGCCCACCTACACAGGACACATTCCCACCTATGCATGTAGCATAGGTTGGGTGACCACCTACATAGGCAGCATAGGTGGGAGGCCTTTCTATGCAGGTGGTAAGAAAACATGCACAGTTGGTCAAACAGGCCTCAAAATAGGGTCGGGGGGTTCTGAAACTTCCCTAAATTGGTCAAAACCCTAGGACAAGGTAGAAATTAGGTCAAACTAGGTCCTAGGTCAGTCAACAAGAAACAAAAAGTATAGAAAGTTGACTAAATTTGCATGGTGATTGTAGGAGGAGTTGTCGGTTCCTCAGACACGAGAGAGATGACCGACATGTCTATACATACGCCACAGGCTGAGTGGACATGAGAGGCAGATTATTGCCTCTCTAAGATTTTACTATGTTACATACATGCCTGAGATTAGGGAAAACTGGGGGTTGATCATAGCATTAGCCGAGCGATGGCACTCAAAAACTAGTTCCTTCCACCTGACGATAGGGGAGGCAACAGTGAATCTGGATGATGTATGGCACATCCTCAGGATTTTGATTCATGGCAAGCTACCTGAGTACGATCCAACTACAGGGAGGTTAGCATTGTACCAGCTGTTTGAGAGTGATGATGAGGATCTGGACATTCACGATTATGAGATCAGATGGAAGACAATGGCTAGGCAGCACGACAGTCTGATTACTATGATTTGTAGAGTGATTGCATGCCTCTTGGTTCCAAACAGATGAGGTCATGGGTTCCCTATTAGTTAGGGGAGAGTGTTGCAGTAAATGATCATGCAGGGCATAGTGTTTTCATGGGGGCCAAGCATGTTGGCCATGACACATTACCTGCTCCATTAGTTGGTGTATCACATAGGATTGTCGATCAGTAGTGGGATCACACTACTGCAGGTGTGGGCCTATGAGCACATAGTGGTATTTTGGCCTATATCTCAGAGAGTGGTTTCACCAGATTTGCCATATGTTTATTGCTACCAAGGGGCACTTACATAGAGCCCATTAGGATACACATTGCACTTTTGTCATGAAATAGATGTGATGAGAGATTTCACTTGGCCTTCTTACACAGATTTCCCTAGATGGGATGATGATGAAGATCTTTTGCCTTACTGCAGACAGGAGAGGTACCTCATCGGGAGGTTTGTGATGGGTCATACAGTGATTTCAATGCAACTCCCAAAGTGAGTTAGGCGAAAGTTTGGGGTGCTACAAGGGGTGCCGATAGGTACAGTGTTGTTTTCTCGATCGAGGGTCAAAGCCAGGATATGGGGTGTAGCACTTAGGCCTCAGGTGGCCTATGCAAAGTTCACATAGTTACAACCCAGACCATGGGGAGCAGATGCAAATGTGGCATATGTAGGGACCACTAATGAGTATGATAGATGGTTTGCTCAGCACAAGCCGATCCCTCTGACAAATCCAGAAGTGGTGATACCGAGAGTGTGAGTGCCTAGAGATGAGAGCATGAAGGAGGAGGATGAGGAGGAGGGGGAATCAGACGAGGGTGACAATGATGATGATGATGATGATGATGAGGTTGATGATGAGGAGGGTTCAGATGAGGATGATTATGATGATGGTTATGATGATGATGATGATGATGATGATGATGATGATGATGATGATGATGATGATGATGATGATGATGACAGGGATCTTGATGATATATTGATGTAGATAGATGAGGACAGGGATGAGCCACCATAGGGTCCTAATGACAAGTTAGAGGAGCAAAGGTAGTGCATCATAGAGCTCACGAGTTAGATAAACAGATTGACACTAGAGAGAGATACAGATAGAGCTGCATGGGATACAGAGTGATCAACACTCACAACACAGATGGACAAGTTGACAACAGAGAGGGACACATTGCTCACCTCTTGAGATATAGATAGGGCTAGTGCATAGAGAGCTGAGGAGGAGTCACACTAGTTTATCAGCACCATCAGAAATGTAGGTGTGTGCAACATTGTAGTGATATTGTTAGATGACAGGGTAGAGTCATAGTATTGGAAGGACATGTACATGAGAGATGTACCGTGAGAGCAGTGGGGACTGAGTTATAGAGCGTCATCCAGTAGATCACACTCCCATAGGACACAGAGCTGTGGGGGAGTGCTAGGACTGAGGCGGCCACCTAGATGAGGACAGATAGGGCCTCAGACAGTGGGAGCCTCATCTTCCAGACAGTACAAAGATCAGGAGGACTCAGAGAGCAGGGGTTGATAGGAGGTCTCTCTAGCAGAGGGACAATTTTGATAGACATGGGATATGTTATGAGCCTCAGTGTATATAGACACCTTGATTTTTGTACTCTGATACTTTTTTGAGACATTGATATATGATATGCAGCTATTTTATGATGCACATGATGGATGCTTATGTATATGTTTTACTTTCTTGATATATGATGATGCTTATGTATTGCAATGTATTGCCTTTATTATGCAACAAAATATGTTATGACTGCAATAATTGTTTTTTCTTTTCTTTTTTCCATTTGAAATGTATGAATGCAAAATGCAAATGTAGGTTTGAAATTTTTCCCTTGTTTAAATCAATGAATGCAAAAAAATGGACATGTTTTTGTTATTTTTCAAGTTTATGAATGCATGTATGCAGGATGCACTTGTTTTGTATATACCAAAGTACTAGACCAAGGCGACTGCGAGGACTGACCAAATAATTGTTAGTAGAAAGAAAAAATGAGACGAAGAAGTGTTAGTAGAAAAGAGATGTTGGCTTTAAAAGTGCAAATTGTGTTAAGAGCTTATTTTGATATTGCAAAAGCGGATGCGGCGCATTGTGGCACAAAATCCAGAGCGCAAAAAGTCATCCTTTTTTCTTGAACAAACATGATGCTGACAAAGGATGATCTTCTCTATCTTGAAAGCATGTAGCAGACATGCCCTAGGATTTCATGTGATCATCAAACAGGCAGAAAAAAAAGATAAAGCGAAAGCAACTGGTCATGAACCATCCCAGCCACTCTCATAAGTTAAGATAATATCATCAAGTAGCATAGGAACATGAGCAAAAAAGAAAATAAAAAATGCTCATTGAAACAATGTGAGCTAATAGCCATTCTGATGTTTTGTTACTTGCATTAAATTTTCATTGATTGATAGCTTAGATTGGCAAAATGATTGATTGGGTAACTGATTTATAAAGTGAATAGATTGATTGATAGCAAAGATCGAAAGATAGAACAGTCCAACCAGATTGAATGTTGAGTCACAATGATTTAGATTGCATATGATTTTGTTAAGCACATATTGATGATTCTTCCACTGATGTCGACAAACATGATGTTTGATTCACAAAAAGAAGACAAGTATGTACAAACTTATTGCAGATTTTTGCAAAGGTTTTTACAATTTTTAGGATTTTGAAATATTTGAATTTTTTTGGTCTTTTTTCAGGATCGTATTTGAATTTTAAACATTTTTTTTAGGACATTATATGATTTTTAGAAGATTTTTCAGGACATTATTTGATTTTTAGAAGTTTTTTAAGGACATTATTTGATTCTTTTGGAAGTTTTGCATATTTGGATTTTTTGGATCATTTGGATTTTTTTAAGGATTTTTTTAGGACATTATTTGATTTTTTTGGAATTTTTTGAAATTTCACCCAGTGTCTGGCAAGGGAAGGACATTTTGGAAGTAGGAATGGATTGGTAGATGGATGAAGGCCAAAAGGGTCATTGCATTGAATCTGTTTAGGTGCCAAGGACCATCAAAGAAATGCGATAACAATTTTTTTCACCAAGTTGGGAGACTGGACAAGACAATGATAAGGTAATGGGGTGATGCAGTGGATAGAAAGAGGGAAATGAACATGTCAAGAGGTTTTTCTTTGAAAAATATTTTTTTGCATTGAACGTCCTTTTTTCATCAGGACCAAGATAGGGAGTTTGATAGGACAATGTTAGGATATGGATAGGATAATGACATGATATGAAAAGGAAAATGATGGGTTATGGATAGGATATGCAAGATCAATAAGGGATACAAGATATATGGGTGTTGATAGGATAAAGGATAGGAAGGACATAGGAATAATGGAGGACATGCTGGGGATAATGGAGGATAGTGATAGGAGTAATGGAGGATAACACCAATGAATCTGCCTCCAAGTATAGACTGCAAGAAGTTCATAGAATTACACATGATGCCTGTTTGCAAGGTTTTCATCATGGTACTTTCCCAAAGCGCCTGTTTGCCAGGTTTTCACTATTGGACAAAATTATTTCTCTTGACTCTTTTTTTGTGTTGCCAAGATGCCTGTTTGCCAAGTTTTCATCAAGGTAACTTTTTCCTTTTTTCGTTTTTTTTTTCTTTTTTGATATTTCCTCTTTTTTTGAATTTTTTGACTTTTTGGAAAAAAAACTAGATGCATCAAATGACATGGACAGAGGACTCAAGTGCCTTACTCTTTGAAATGTGCTTTTGAAAGATATTGTGCAAAGACGTTGGTAGGGTAGGGTATGTGCACCAAGATGGGAGACCAAAAAGGTGCCAAACTTTTTTTGGGTCCTTAAAAAGCCTTTCTTATACTTAAGTTACATTTTATGTATATACTTCTAGGATTTTTGAGAGTGGTTTCAGCTTCATAGGAGTTAAGATAAAGATTCTAGATTTTGAGGGTTTTTAGGAAACTTCAGACTTAGCCAAATTTCAAGAATCAGCACATTGTTTTGAACATGATTCTCAGTGGACTATTGATTATAATCTTAAGCCCTTGACTTGATTAAGGACACTCTTTAAGGTTCTTAGTGGTTGTAATGTGTCATATTGGGTCCTAAGTGGTCCTAGGTCCCCTTAGGACCCATTACGACCCCTTAGGACACATTAGGGCCTCTTAAGACCCCTTAGAACATAGTAATCATCGTAGGACACACTAATGGGATCTAATGTGTACTAGTGTCTCATAAGGGGTTATAATGGGTTCTAAGTGGTCCTAGGAACCCTTAGGACCCATTACGACCCCTTAAGATGCATTAGGACACATTATGCCTCATTAGGACCCCTTAGGACACATTAATAGTCATAGGAGCCATGATAGAGAGAGAGAGAGAGAGACAGAGAGAGAGAGAGAGAGAGAGAGAGAGAGAGAGAGAGAGAGAGAGAGAGAGAGATCCTAGGTCCCCTTAGGACCCATTATGACCCCTTAGGAAACATTAGGGCCTCTTAAGACCCCTTAGAATACAGTAATCATTGTAGGACACACTAATGGGCTCTAATGTGTAATTGTGTATCATAAGGGGTTTTAATGGTTTCTATGTGGTCCTAGGAACCGTTAGGACCCATTAGGACCCCTTAAGATCCATTAGGACACATTAGGCCTCATTATGACCCCTTAGAACACAATAATATTCATAGGACTCATGAGAGAGAGAGAGAGGTCCCCTTAGGACCCGTTACGACCCCTATGTACACATTAGGGCCTCTTAAGACCCCTTAGAATACAGTAATCATCGTAGGACACACTAATGGGCTATATTGTGTACTAGTGTCTCATAAGGGGTTTTAATGGGTTCTAAGTGGTCCTAGGAACCCTTAGGACCCATTATGACCCCTTAAGACCCATTAAGTTACATAAAGGATGTTTGAGAGTGGTTTCAGCTTCATAGGAGTTAAGATAAAGATTCTAGATTTTGAGGGTTTTTAGGAAATTTCAGACTTAGCCAAATTTCAAGGATCAGCACATTGTTTTGAACATGATTCTCGGTGGACTATTGATTACAATATTAAGCCCTTTACTTGATTAAGGATACTCTTTAAGGTTCTTAGTGGTTGTAATGTATCATATTGGGTCCTAAGTGGTCCTAGGACCCATTACGACCCCTTAGGACACATTAGGGCCTCTTAAGACCCCTTAGAACATAGTAATCATCGTAGGACACACTAATGGGATCTAATGTGTACTAGTGTCTTATAAGGGGTTGCAATGGGTTCTAAGTGGTCCTAGGAACCCTTAGGACCCATTATGACCCCTTAAGACCCATTACGACACATTAGGACTCATTAGGACCCCTTAAAACACATTAATAGTCATAGGGCCCATGATAGAGAGAGAGCATTAATCATCATAGGACACTCTTTAGAGTTCTAAGTGGTTCTAATATATCATAAGGGGTCATAATGGGTCCTAAGTGGTCCTATAATCCTTTTGGAACCATTACAACCCCTTAGGACACATTAGGACCCATTAGGATCTCTTATGACACATTAGGACCTCTTAGGACCCCTTTAAATTTATTAATCAATGTACGACACACTAATGGGCTCTAATGTGTCCTAATGTTTCTTAAGGGGTTCTAATGTGTTATAAGTGGTCCTAGGAACCCTTAGGACTGATTACGATCCCTTAGGACCCATTAAGACCCATTATAGCACATTAGGACCCATTATAACCCCTTAGAACACATTAATATTCATAGGACTCTTTAGA
>MU226596.1:2158850-2198762 GCA_018584345.1 Thuja plicata
CGAAATTGATTTGAATTGTATGGCTATAATAGTTAATATAAATCAGTGATAAAAATCACCTAGGATATTAAATTGATTTAAAGAATTATGCCAAGCAGTAATAGGGTCGTTTGGACATAAATTGAGGATATGATCACACTTAGGGAAAATAGGGTCTATAGTTGCGACAGACCAAATTCAGGTGGTTACAATGACTCTATAACTAGAACCTGGGATGATTCAGCAAAGCAAGGAATGATTCATATTAAACTTGTTGTCTTTATATTTCCCTAGCTGAGTCAGTATCTTGTTAGTGACTCCCCAATAGAGTCACCATTTTGTTGGTGTTCATAAATGCTTATAATATCTAAAGCTGCCAATATGCCTTGAGACTAATGTTAGGAGTGGTTCGCTTCAACTATGAGAGCTCTAGAAGACAATTGGACCAACTATAGGGACAAGACTTCCCTCTGCACTTCTGGCTCTACAAAACCAAGGTGGGTATACCTAATCTAGATAACACTCAACTCATTACAACACCTTACACTTTTGGATTTAACAATAGATCATGGTAAGACAGTGCTAAATGTTAACCAGGCATTCATTGACTCTCCATTACCATGCAGGACATACAACAACCAACCATAAATAGCTAGGTCTTGGAAATGGTTTTGATGTATAAATATTCATAATATAGCCAAAAAATTATCACACTTGTATCTCAACATAATTTACTAATCCTTGATCAATGCCATTATCCATTGGGAATATCTCATAAACAAATACATAAACATAGACCAACTGCTATCAAAGACTCAAAGCCATAAACACAATTACTCAAGCCCATCCACTACTTATAGAAATCCTTCTGTAGACAAATCAAAATGAATCTATGCCTTGTCCAAAGTATATTTCACTTGATCCTAGATCAAGAACTATAAATAAAACATGTACATAAGTAACCCTATGCACTGGATCTGGAAATAGAAAACTCATAAGATCGACACCAAGGAGAGACTTGAAACTTGGAATAATTTTATTAAGTATAATGAATCATGTACATGATCTAGTTTGAAATGAGAACAAACCACTTCAATAACCTGCAAAAGATACATGGATTTTATATTCTATCTCATACAAAAAATGCAGTCTTCTATATCCTAGGAACAAAGCTTGGAACCAACACTTAGGAACCAAAAATTTGAACCTTTAGAATAGAGAGAAGAGAGGAATAAATAGGAAGATGGAAACCCTAGGATAGGGTTTCAACAACAATCCATCAAATAATTAATGTTTACCTCTCTCTCAGCTGATCTTTCTTCAAAACATCAGTCAAATGATTTATCCCCTATAAAATTTACATGCGGAAGAAATCTAGGAAAATGGCCAAATCAGTCCTTTTTCCAATATTGAAACAAATATAATCATAACCCTCACAAGAACCTACAACTAATTGGTCATTTATGTCATCAATGCACCAGGGAGACCCCAGAAAATTAGAAACAACCATGAAGCCACTGAAATTGCCATTACCCTAAGTTGAAATGAAACGGCAGAGCCATCTACCCTATCCTACAAGTTGAAAAACATGGCATCACCATGAAGTATGAGACATAAAATATTCAAATTTAAAAGCAAATGGTCACAAATGGTGCATAATACCTGATCAATTACCCTGATTAAAACTTGATCTTCATTTTACAACACAACCACTGATGCACTGATCTTACCCAGGAACTGACCATACTAACTTGCCTTCAACTCTGGTTACACTATTTCCTTAGTCTTTGATTCTCTATACTTTTTCATTAACCATGGTCACATCACGAGACTCAGCGAGAAGCATTAGATCTTCATGTAATTGGACAACTCTTGGAAAGTCTTCTGATCAAATGAGAATATTTGATATCATCCAGAGATCAGGAGACAAAGAAATCTTATGGTCACCAAAGGAAATGGAATATTATGTCTCGATCAAGAGACCTGGCAACTAAGTAAACAAACATGGGCCCACCATGGCCAAATGTCACCATGAATCACTACCTTGGCCAATATATGTCGATCACCCTATCTATGAGGCATTAAAATAGCTATTCAATCAACTTCCTGCTACACAGTCATTACCTTACCTTTTTGACTTGGTCATAACCCGACAACAAACTCTAGTTACACATTTCCCCTTTGTCTCTTGATCGCCAGATTTTCATCTTAACCTTGGTCTCATCACAAGACCTAGCAACCATTATTAGATTAAAACCACATCGAACGACTGTCAGAAAGTCTACAAATCAATTTGGAATATTTCCACTCATCAAGAGACCACATGAATGAAGAGAAACTCATTTTCCCCAAACATATTGGAATATTCACCTGAGCCATCACGAGACCTGATGCCTAACATACGAAAAGTGGGCCCATCAAGGCACATGTCCCCCTATCATTTTTTTACAATTACTCAGTCACCCTCTTATACTGACATCAGCTCTGACATTTGACTTAACTCATCTTTAGCCATGGTATATCTAGAGATCCAGTGACTGTACAATCTCCAGGTCACAAGAAGATTTTCCTAACTATGGTTGATTCCACAAACTGGGTGACTGAAGACATTCTTAACTCAGCATTAAACCCTTGATTTTTTTTTGGAGACCTGGTGACTAATACTTAGTCTAATGATCACTAAATGACTTTAACATTTTAACATTTATCAGGAGATAACCCGAGTACCGTCGATCAACTTCAACCTTCATCTGACAGTCCTCACCAAGTCTTGAGATCTTTGATACAAACCCTAATTTATCATGAGATCTAGTGACCAAAAAGACCAACTAAACTGCATCCAGGCTCGCTAGGAACATGGGGCACACTGTCGCAATGTGTCATGCCCAAAAATAGGGCAAAAATGCAAAGACAATTTTTATTTTTTTTAAAACCGTACAAAGAACTATGATGACATAACTAGTACTGAATACGTTTTGGAAATGTAACGATATGGTGAGGTTAGTTTCTGGGCTCCAAGGTCAGACTTAGGCTTATCTTGGATCACAACAAGGCGGATGCAGAGCTGGTAATTCCAACTCATTATATGGATAGAGACCCTACGGCTCAGTGTTGCAGGATGACTTGAGTTAGGTTGATTAAACTCTAGTTGTATGTTTACATAAGGAGTGGCATTAAGATCATTAACCTTTTCTAAAGTACATAAGTTAAGTTTTTTTGATGTAGCAATACTTGAATCCTTATTCCTAATTATAACATTATCCGTTTAGATCTAATACATATTACACTATCATCATTTAGTTATTTACGTCATTCATCGTATCTTTAAACATGGCCCTAGGTCACAACGTAGTTGACTAAATAATAACCTTTTTAATTACCTATCAACCTTAATATTAACAGTCAAATTAATTAACCTCATCCAATATCATTAAATTCCTAAACGAAACCCCAAATTTCATTATTCTATCCCTCTTAGATTTTCCTGACATAATTAAAATTAAAGTTTTCACAATACAAAAATCTTATCTAATTTTAATACGAAAATATGAATTTAAATTTACTAAGAATTGACATAATTTTACGACTAATTGATAACTACCATATTGGCATTCTAACTCACTTCTTTTATTTAGAAATAAAATCTTAAATTTCAATTACACACAGATTATTTAAATAAATAATAACTAAATTAATTACAAGAATAAAACATATCACATCTCCTATCTATACATATAAAAAAAAAAAAATCCTATATGTTACATAAATCATTAATTAAAAAATATATATTTAGTTCTTACCCTATTAAAAAAATAGGAAAGTCATATTTTATTTATCATTATTAAAATTTAAAAAGTAACTAAACAATATAGTTAATTTCAACTATAACCTATAAGCAAATCCTATATTAATCTAACCCCACTAACCTACCCTACTAACCCACCCTACGATAGAATTACCTCAACCTCTCCTCTAGCCCATGGCCCACGTACCAAGTGGGAAGAGGTGAGGAGACCAAAAAAAGGACAAGTGTGCAAGAAGGAATTCAAATTCCAAGGAGAGGGTAAAGGTAAAATGTCGTTTTACTCAAACTTAAAGGTTGGGCCCATAAAAAAAGGGTGAATTCATAAAGTGTGCAAGGTAAGCAATATTTTTTTCAAAAAGTTAAGGTACACATGGCAGGGAGTGATGGCTTCATGTCCAAGGTGGATGGTGGCCAAAAGGACAACTCCCCAAAAGGTATGCATGGTAAGTTATAATATGGGTTTCTTCACTTTTTTCTTGTTAAAATTTAAAAAACTAAGGCATGTCAAATCCCACACCCATGTGTAGGGTAAAATGGGTGTGGGGGCCACGAGGTTTCCCCTCCCACATTTTGAAATTTACAAAATATTATGATGTATTAATATTTTTATCATTATGTTTATCCTCTTTAATTTAGCACTTAAGTTTACACTAACAAAGGGTTATTAGGAGGGTTTAGGTTTCTAATCCCCATACTTAGTAAGGGAATCATAAAAGGGATATTTTGTGTGGTAAAGGGAATTAAATCCTTTGTCCATACATTTTCCAGAGAGCATTTTGGCTCTCAAAAACCTTGAAAGTGATATTTTTTTTCATCTCCTCTAACAATGCATTTCATTTATTTATTTATTTATTTATTTTTAAGTTAAGTGTATACAATATATATTTTATTGATGCATTACACTAACATAATTATTTATAGAGTATTGATAATAGGTAGTTGTTAATTAGTTTAAAAATTTGATTATAAAACCATTGTTAATGTGTTTTCCTCCAAAGATTTGAAATTGAAATATTGAATTCAAGGTAAAGTGTTTGATCATATTGTGATAGAAATCTAGATTTCAAGGGAGGAGAAAGAACATATTAAATTGAAATTATACAAGACCAAATTTTAAAAAAAAAACAAGAAATAACTTGCAATTCATCTAAACTTGAGCACTTTTTTTTTTTTTCACAAATGGTTCCATCTTCATTTACAACATTTAAGACTACAAAATTCAATCCATTCCATTGCAAACTTCACCTTCAACATGAAGGAACAATACAAGAAAAGATACTACAATGGAGAAGTCTCTAATATCAAGGCAACAAGAACACCATCCAAGCTCCAATTCCAAATGGCTCCAACACAAGGCTCTTCCCAAAATCTGCAAAAGACAACATGAAACTAACCATGGAGAGCTCACCTCCCATCCTAGGTCTCAAGGAGACCACCCCTGAGCTAGGAGAATCGGTAACCAATGGGTGACATCCACACTATTTTCACAATACAAAACACAACAAGAAAACACCTACCCAAGGCTTTCACAATAGGATCCAACTTGAACCCATAACAAGGGGTGAAGGTGGATTCCCATGTAGGAGATTGCCAATGAACTACATATAAAAACCATGCCTTTCCAAGGCTATAATCCTCATACACTCTTCTATACATTCTCCTCCTTATCACCCCCAAATCAAGATCAATAACCTTCATTGGCATGCAAGGGCCCATACACCTTGCATCTTTTCCCTCTTCTCTCCATGAGAAGAGACTCTACACTTCCATGGAATCCAACTAACCCCTTTCCTCATACATGGCCACTTCTTCCCTATCCAAGGGTGAGTAATGCCATCACACCCTTCACAAAACTCCCTCATTCAAACAAGAATAAAATCATAATTATCAAATCAAACTAAAATACCATTCCCTTACATCACAACAACACAAAATACATAAATCACACATACAAGACAATGAAATACATACTACTCTAATTGCAAAAAAACAAGAAAGCTTCCATGGCAATGGTGGAGACCAACCTTCACAAGTGTTATGAAAAAATGATGTTTGAGAAGAGCCCAATCCCTTTTTTCTTTCTTGAATCTAAAACCCTAATATCTCTAAAGTAGAGAGTGGGTTAACACCCTCTAACTCCCAAAGAGCCTCTAAAAGGGTCTCCAAATCCTACCCACCCAAGAACATTAATTTCAGAATTGACTTCTAAGTCCTTTGGTTGTCCTATGTCCCCTATTATAAATGCAAGATTGGAAAGGAGTGTGGGTTTGGGTAAAAGGTCAAGACTCACTCCATTTTCGCAACATGTGAGTGATGGGTTATTAATAGGGTCACCAAGGCCACTGGCTGGTTCTAGAAGTGTTATAAATGCTCCTAAGCCATACCCATATAACTAAGGTACTTGGATTTTCTTAAAAATGACCCTTAGGACCTCCTTTTGGCCACTAGAAGTGACTAGAACAAAATTTAATTTTAAACAATTTAATTAGGTTCCATTGCCAACCTTAGTAGATATGTCATCACATAAACACATAACAAGTGTCAAGTGACACTGTAAAATAACATAACACTACATTGACATGTCACTAATTGCACAGAGAAAACACCTAATACATACATACAATTTACGGTCACAAATAAAATCACTTAACAACAAGGTTCAAATCTCTTTATTAGATTCAACCTTGGCTTTACAGTTCGTACATAGGGTTGGTCACTGATTCTCTAATAGTTTCCATGGTACTTTTCCTACATGCTAAATTATACTTCGGTAGCTCAATAAAATCACACACACACACACACACACACACACACATATATATATATATAATTACATAATTAATTGACTAAACATTGTACATTATCACTTAATAACCTTTTCTCATTTTTGTACCTGATAACTATAACCGATTGGATAACCAAAATTATATAACATATCTTTCCATTACATTAAAATGCTTAAATAATCATCATAATGCATGTGTATACCTAAAGCATCATAAACATCATCGATCAAGTATATAGAAGTAATCATCACATGAAATAAATAATACTACTAATGTCTAGTCCATCAGATGTAATTTCCAAAAATATCAAATCACAATGTATCAAAATAAGTGTATTAGCTGAGCTATGATGGGTCAGGGTGAGGCCCCACATCCTCCCCCCTCTAGGCATGAAATTCCTCCTAGATAAATTAAAAAGATATGGGTACTGAGATCTCATTTGTGCTGCATCCTCGCATGAAGCCGTGACCTCATCATAACAATCCCACTGGACCCTAACCTGGTCCAACTCTCAGCCTCATAGTGCAAGGGTCCATCAGGCTATAATACAAATGGGCTCTAGTCCCATCTGCCCATTTGAGTCCACCTACAAGGCATCCCAATCTATCACATGAGTCTCATCATAAATATATCCTCGAAGTAAAAAAACATGGAACACATCGTGGATGACTGACAAGATAGGTGGCAAAGCTAAATGGTATGCAACTGGTCCTATCCACTCCAATATATCAAATGGTCCAATGAACCGAGGTGCCAACTTAGAGCCCTTTCCAAATTGGATCAGACTCTTGTGCAGTCGCACTCTCAAGAAGACTCTATCTTTGACCTTATACTCTCTGTAAACCCTCTTTGTGTCTGCATATTACTTCTGTCTATCCTGTGCCTCTCTAAGACATTGTTGATTCAGATCCTCCTGCTACTCCATCTCTCTAACTAACTAAGGTCCAATAGATACTCTATCCTCAATTTTGTCCCAACTTAATGGTGTCCTGCAAGGTCTACCATACAAGGCCTAATAAGGTGGCATGCCTATAGATGAATGGTGTCCATTATTATAGTCAAACTTGACCATATGTAGGTATTCCTCCCACTTGACCTGATGGATCATCATGTACATGCGCAACATATCCTCTAATACCTGATTAACCCTCTCAGTCTAACCATCTGTCTGAGGGTGATACACTGTACTAAAATTGAGCCTAGTGCCCAATGCTGTCTGTAACTCTCTCCAAAAGGCTGATGTAAACAATGAGTCTCTATCAGAGATTATCTTATGGGGGATTCCATGAAGTCTAAAAATATCTTGCAAAAACACATGAGCTATGTCTCATGTCATGAATGTAGTATGCATGGGTGAGAAGTGTGCAACCTTGGTCAACGTGTTGAATGTCACCAAGATGGCATCATGGCAGCGAGAAGACATGGGGAAAACAACAATGAAGTCCATAGATATAGTATCCTACTTCCACTCGGCAATACCATGTGGTTGTAGAAGCCCACTGGGGTGGTAGTGCTCTACCTTCACCCTCTTGCACTCTAGGCATCTTGCAATAATAATAGCAATCTGTAGTCTCATGCCTGGCCAATGGTACAACTGTCTAAAATCTGCATGTAACTTCTTAACACCGGGGTGCACTGCATAAGGTGCTCTGTGTGCCTCAAGTATAATGAACTCACACAAATCCCCACTAGAAGGTACATAGATATGCCCTCAATGACATAGTAGTCCATTGGACTCCAAGGAATACTCTAAATAATTCCCCTCTAAGGGTATCTATGAATGCACTAACTGGAAAACCTCTGCATAAAAGAAATCCTTGGGCAAATGACATAAGATACACTCTCTCAAATTAGTAAAAGTGGTCACAGATGAAAGCTCATGGTGTCTCCTACTCAAGGCATCTACAACCACACTCTCCTTCCCTTTGATATAATGAACATCAAAATCATACTCACAAAGGAACTTCATCCACTTTCTCTGCCTAGCATTAAGGTTTGGCTAAGTGAAAATATACTACAAGCTATGATGGTCAGAATGAAGCTCAAATCTATGACCTAGAAGGAAGCGTCACCACCTCATTAAAGCATGAACCACTATAGAAAGCTCTAGGTCATGAGTAGGGTAATTAATCTCATGATTCTTCAACTTCCTAGACTTGTAGGAGATCAGTCGTCCATCTTGCATAAGGACTGCCCCTATTCCATCCAATGATGCATCTGTGCACACTACAAAATCAATTGTTGGGACTGGCACTGCAAGTATCAATGCATTCATGAGGGTTCTCTTGAGCTCTTGAAATTCTCTCTCACACTTCTCTAACCACTCATATTGCTTTCCCTTTCTCTGAAGGGAGGTGATGGGGTGTGCCAATCTAGAAAATCCTGTAATAAAGAGTCTATAATATCGTGCTAACCCCATAAAACTCCTCACCTCAGTTACACTGGTGGGTGTTGGCAAATCCATAATGGCTCGGATCTTTGATGGATCTATAGAGATCCCATCACCAGATATAACATGACCCAACTAATGTACCTTAGGTCGAAAGAACGCACACATCAACAAGCTACCAAACAACGGGTTCTCTCTCAACCTCTACAAGACTTGTCTCAAGTGCTCCTCATGCTCCTTCTCATTATGAGAATACATAAAAATATCATCTAGGAACACAACCACACACTTATCCATGAAGGTGTGAAACACTCCATTCATGAGGCTCATGAAAACCGCTGGAGCATTCATGAGGCCAAATGGTACCATAGTGAACTCATAGTGACCATACCTCATACGAAATGCAGTCTTGTGGATATCACTCTCCACAATCCTCAATTGATGATAACCTAACTTTAAATCAATCTTTGAGAACACTTGATCACCCTGCAACTGATCAAAGAGGTCATCAATCCTAGGAAGTGGGTATCGGTTCTTAATAGTTACTTTGTTCAACTACCTATAGTCAATGCACAACCTAAGTGATCCATCCTTCTTACTCATGATGATCATAGGTGCACCCTAAGGTGACACACTAGGTCAAATATTCCCTTTCTCCAAGAGCTCCTCCAGCTGAATCTTGAGAAAATTAAGCTCATGGGTACTCATCCTATATGGTGCTCTCGATACTGGTTTGGCTCCTGGCACAAGGTCTATGTGAAAATCCACTGGTCTAGGTGAAGGCATACTAGGGATCTCTAAAGGAAATACATCTGCAAACTCCTGTAGCATAGGAAAATCATCGAGGGATGGCTCCCTCTCTGAATCCTCCTCTCTGTCACTAATGGTGATAGCAAATAGCTAACATCCCTTTCACACGCACCACCTAAGTTGCATAGCAGAAACAATGCAAAGACATAAAGGTCTCTACACTCTGAAGATCACCCTAGGGATACCTTGCTCATCCACATATTCTACACTCTTCTGTCGACAATCCATCTTGGCGATGTCGGCATAAAGCCAATCCATGCCAAGGAAAACATCATATGAACCTAGAGGGGTAATGCATAGATCAGACATCATGGATATGTCCCCAATCTAAATCTGACAATTTCAGACCATGGAACTAACTAACACCCTGGCTCCTGAGGCTAACTCTACCTCCCAACTGACATCCTGTCTAATTGCCACTAGCCCGCAATGCTCCACTACATATGGAGATATAAAGGAGTCAGTAGCTCCAGAATCAAACAAAATAGTAACAGTACTACCTTATATCAGACCTACGGCCTCAATAACTATGGCCTTATGCTCAGCCTAGTGGTTATCAACTGCTGCAAAACCCCTATGGAATCTACCCATGTCTCCAACTGTAGACTCTGAAATAGCTCCTCTCTAACCACCAAGTGACTGTCCCTATGGGCACTCTCTCGCTATATGACCCATGCCACTACAAGTGTAACATGACCCTCTAGTCTGAATCTATACTCCATGTGATCTAGACTACTATGGTCCTCCAGTCCTACTAGAATTATTGTAACCACCCCTAGAGGACTGTTGAGTCCTAGTCAGCTATGCGTGAGGGGTCTGTGCCCTCTGATCCTGTCTAGGACCCTTAGACTGCCATTGTTTGGGCTTAGAGCCTTGATAACCCTATCAAGGCCTCTGTCTAGAATCCTACTAAGATCTCTACTGCTAAGACTGTTGACCCTTAAAGGATCCTGCTAAGTGATTTTGGTTCCCTTTCCAAGGGGGTCTCTCTTGACCTAACTACTGGGAAGAGGGGTTTCGGTGTTGAGACCAATCCTATGACTCCTATCTTGTATAGATATCCTCCTCTATAAGTGTTGTCTCAACTGCCTCTTTGAATGTGGTAGGAAAGGCTAGGTGTACTGTACCCTAAAGAGACATATTGAGCCCCTTTATGAAATGATGGATATGCAGTTTCTCATCCTTCATGTAATCAACATATGGAAGGAGCTCGAGAAACTGACTCTCATACTGGGTCACTATGAGACCTCTCTACTAGAGATCATGGAACTCCTCTATCTATCTCTATCTAAAATTCTTGGAGAAATATCTCTCTTAAAAGTGGGGCACAAAATTCTCCCAAGTGAGTGTGTCAATACTCACTGCACCTATGGACTCCTCCTGCTCCCAACAAGTGGAGGCTTTATCCCGAAGGAGATGGAATGCAAGTCACACCTTTAGATTACTCCCATAAGGGTGAAATCCAAAGCATCACCATAAGATTTGTAACCAGGCCTCTGCTACTGACCCATCACTGGATCCCAAAAACAAGGGTGGTTGGAGTCACAATAACTCTCGGATCTCATCTCCAACCTCTCTATGGGGTCTCTCTCTGGCATGTGTCTCATGCTTAGATGGTACCTCAACCTAATGAACTGACTCACCCTCATGATCACCATGACCCTCAACATGTCTGGGTGGGGGACTCCTACTCCTTTCTCTGTTAACTATTCTATCACCTTCGGGAATTGGTGCTTCCCTTTCGGGAATCTGTTGCTTGAGTTACTCATCTATTGGTGGTAGTCATTGCTGAATCACCCCATTCAAATTCTTGAGGATGTCTAGAATAATCTGGTTAGGGTTCTGAGGTGGTGGAGGTGGTGGTGGTACATCCCCCCATTCTGCCTCAACATGGGAAGCACTATGACCTCTGCCCTGTCGGCCAGCTTGTGTGACGATAGGCATACTAAACAATAATTTAAGTTTTAAATGAGTTTAAATGTAATGGTTTTATCTTCCTAGTGTCGAAACATGGCTTTGATACCAAAAAGTAATGCCCAAAAGTAGGGCAAAAACACACAGACAATTTTTTTATTATAAAAAAACCGTACAAAAAACTATGATGACACAACTAGTACTGAATACATTTTGGAAATGTAACGACATGGTGAGGTTGTTTTTTGGGTTGTAAGGTCTGACTTAGGTTTATCTTGGATCACAACAAGGTAGACGCAGAGTCAGAAATTCCAACTCATTATATGGATAGAGACCCTATGGTTGAGTGTTGCAGGATGACTTGGGTTGGGTTGATTAAACTCTAGTTTTATGTTTACACAAGGAGTGGCATTAAGATAGTTAACCTTTTGTTAAGTACATAAGTTAAGTTTGGTTGATCTAGAAATACTTGAATCCTTATTGCTAATTATAACATGATCTATTTAGATCTAATATGTATTACACTATCATCATTTAGTTATTTACGTCATTCATCGTATCTTTAAACATGGTCCTAGGTCACAACCTAGTTGACTAAATAACAACCTTTTTAATAACCTATCAACCTTAGTATTAACAATCAAATTAATTAACCTCATCCAATATCATTAAATTCCTAAACAAAACCCCAAATTTCAATATTCTATCCCCATTAGATTTTCCTAACATAATTAAAATTAAAGTTTGCACCATACAAAAATCTTATCTAATTTTAATACAAAAATATGCATTTAAATTTACTAAGAATTGACATAATTTTATGACTAATTGATAACTACAATATTGACATTCTAATTCAGTTCTTTTATTTAGAAATAAAATCTTAAATTTCAATTACACACATATTATTTAAATAAATAATAGCTAAATTAATTACAAGAATAAAACATATCACATCTCGTATCTATACTTCAAAAAAATACTTAATCATGTATCTAACATAACTCATTAATTAAAAAATATATATTTAGTTCTTACCCTATTAAAAAAATAGGGAATTCATAATTTATTTATCATTATTAAAATTTTAAAAGTAACTAAACTATATAGTTAATTTCAAATATAACCTATAAGAAAATCCTATATTAATCTAACCCTATTAACTTACCCTACTAACCCACCCTAAAATACAATCACCTCAACCTCTCCTCTAGCCCATGGCCCACGTACCAAGTGGGAAGAGGTGAGGAGACCAAAAAAAGGACAAGTGTGAAAGAAGGAATTCAAATTCCAAAGAGAAGGTAAAGGTAAAATGTAGATTTACTCAAACTTAAAGTTTGGGCCCAGAAAAAAAGGGTGAATTCATAAAGTGTGCAAGATAAGAAATTTTTTTTTTTCAAAAATTTAAGGTATGCATGGCAAGGAGGGATGGCTTCATGTCTAAGGTGGATGGTGGCCAAAACGAAAACACCCAAAAAGGTACTCATGGTAAGTTACAATATGGGTTTGTTCACTTTTTTCTTGTTAAAATTTATAAAACTAAGGCATGTCAAATCCCACACCCATGTGGAGGGTAAAATGGGTGTCGGGCCCATGAGGTGTCCCCTACCATATTTTGAAATTTACAAAACATTATGATGTATTAATATTTTTATCATTATCTTTATCCCCTTTAATTTAGCACTTAGGTTTACACTAACAAAGGGTTATTAGGAGGGTTTAGGTTTCTAATCCCCATACTTAGTAAGGGAATCATAGAAGGAATATTCTTTGTGGTAAAGGGAATTAAATCCTTTGTCTGTACATTTTCTACAGAGCATTTTGGCTCTCAAAAATATGGAAAGTGATTTTTTTTTCATCTCCTATAACAATGCATTTCATTTATTTATTTATTTTTATTTTTTTTGAAGTTAAGTGTATACAATATATATTCTATTGATGCATTACACTAAGAGAAATATTTATAGAGTATTGATAATATGTAGTTGTTAATATGTGTCAAAATTTGATTATTAAACCATTTTTAATATGTTTTCGTCCAAAGATTTGAAATTGCAATATTGAATTCAAGGTAAAGTGTTTGATCATATTGTGGTAGACATCTACATTTCAAGGGAGGAGAAAGAACATATTAAATTGAAATTATGCAAGACTAAAATAATAATTTAAAAAAAAAGAAAAAAAACAATAAATAACTTGCAATTCATCTAAACTTGAGCACATGTTTTTTTTTTTTTTTTCATTTTCACAAATGGTTCCATCGTCATTTACAACATTGAATACTACAAAATTTAATCCATTCCATTACAAAATTAACCTTCAACATGAAGGCACAATACAAGAAAAGACACTACAATGGAGAAGTCTCTAATATCAATGCAACAAGAACACCATCCAAGCTTCAATTCCAAATGGCTCCAACACAAGGTTCTTCCCAAAATCTAAAAAATACGACATGAAACTAACCATGGAGAGCTCACCTCCCATCCTAGGTCTCAAGGAGACCACCCCTGAGCTAGGAGAATCGGTAACCAATGAGTGACATCCACACCATTTTCAAAATACAAAACACAACAAGAAAACACCCACCCAGGGCTTGCACAATAGGATTCACCTTAAACCCATAACAAGGGGTGAAGGTGGATTTCCATGTAGGAGATTTCCAATGAGCTAAATAAAAAACCATGACTTTCCAAGGCTATAATCCTCATACACTCTTATATACATTCACCCCCAAATCAAGATAAATAACCTTCATTGGCATGCAAGGGCCCATACACCTTGCATCTTTTCCCTCTTCTCTCCTTGAGAAGAGACTCTACACTTCCATGGAATCCAACTAATCCCTTAGCCGATACATGGCCAGTTCTTCCCTATCCAAGGGTGAGTAAGGAAATTACACCCTTCACAAAACTCCCTCATTCAAACAAGAATAAAATCATAATCATGAAATCAAACCAAAATCCCATTCCCTTACATCACAACAACACAAAATACATAAATCACATATACAAGACAATGAAATACATACTACTCTAACTGCAACAAAACAAGAAAGCTTCCATGGAAATGGTGGAGACCAACCTTCACAAGTGTTATGGCAAAATGATGTTTGAGAAGAGCCCAATCCGTTTTGCTTCCTTCAATCCAAAACTCTAATGTCTCTAAAAGTAGAGAGTGGGTGAACACCCTCTAACTCCCCAAAGGGCCTCTAAAAAGGTCTCCAAATCCTACAAACCCAACAAATTTAATGTCAGAATTGACTCCTAGGTCCTTTGGCTGTCCTATGTCCCATATAATAAATGTAATATTGGAAAGGAGTGTGGGTTTGGGTAAAAGGTCAAGACTCACTCCATTTTCGCAACATGTGAGTAATGGGTTATTAATAGGGTCACCAAGGCCACTAGTGGGTTCTAGAAGTGTTATAAATGTTTCTAATCCATACCCCTATCACTAAGGTACTTGGATTTTCCTTAAAATGACCCTTAGGACCTCCTTTTGGCCTCTAGAATTGACTAGAACAAAATTTAAGTTTAAATAATTTAATTAGGTTCCATTGTCAACCTTAGTAGACATATCATCACATAAACACATAACAAGTGTCAAGTGACACCGTAAAATAACATAACACAACATTGACATGTCACTAATTGCACAGAGAAAACACCTAATACATACATACAATTTATGGTCACAAATAAAATCACCTAAAAATGAGGTTTGAATCTCTTTACTAGATTCAACCTTGGCTTTACAGTTTGTAAATAGGGTTGGTTATTTATTCTCTAATAATTTCTATGGTACTTGTCCTCCACACTAAATTGAACATCAACAGCTCAATAAAATCACTCACACACACACACACAAACACACACAAAATTGCATAATTAATTGACTAAACATTCTACATTTTCACTTAATAACCTTTTCTCATTTATGTGCCTGATAACTATAACCGATTGCACAACCAAAATCACATAACATATTTTTCCATTGCATTAAAATACTGAAATAATCATCATAATGCATGCGTATACCTAAAGCATCATAAACATCATTGATCAAGTATACATAAGTAGTCATCACATGACATAAATAATAATAGTAATGTCTAGTCCATCAGATGTAATGCCCCAAAATATTGAATAACAATGTATCAGAATAAGTGTATCAGTTGAGCTATGATGGGTCAGGGTGAGGCCTCACACAATGCCTTATCCATTAAATAACTTCATCTTTGCCTTTAAGGAATTATGACACCCGTCAGATCTTATGAACATGCTCGGTCTTAACTGGTCCTCTATTTATAACCCTAACTCTGACTTGATCCACCTTTGACCATAGTCCACATCTGGTGATTTGGTGACTGAGTAACCTTGAAGTTGGGAGATGAATCATTAACCACACATCAAATATCGAGACCTCCTAGAACAATACTTAACATTGAAACCCGACATCAAAGCTTGGTCAAATCTAGAGATAATGCAACTGAGGAGTCTCAAAGTTGGGAAATGAAATCATTAACTTAGGTTATATCTAGAGATCTAGTGACTACTAGAGGATCATCACTTCATCGGATGGTAGTCGCTAGGTCGCATGATCACAAAAGAATGTTTTGTCTCGTTAAGAGATTACCCGACCAAAGAAAATTGCTAAGTTGTGAGAAGGAAAGGAATATTCATATGGAATTAAGAGACTAAGTGACCGCATGAAAAGGAAAAGTGCACATGCCAAAAGGGATCACTTAAGTGGCCCAAAAAAGTAACTGTAAAACATAACAAGGTTAAGGAAGCTAGGGTTTTCTCTCAAATTTCCATGAAAACACATTAAGGGCTTAGGGTTTAATGACAGAGACCAAAGAAAATTGCAAAAAACATAGAAAAATAGGCATGGAAACATGAAATTTTCTGCGAGTGCCAACAATATCTTCAAGTTATAGAAGAGGAGAGGACCTTTGTGAAGAAGAAAACACACTTCATTAAGATATCTAATAAATCTATATTACTCGCTAGATTTAGTTACTATGAGTCCTCCATCCCAAAGTTCTTTCCCACCATACCACACCTAATTCACTAATTTTCCCAAAACACTCTAATTCTATGGTTAATCTAACTCTCATATTATGGTTAATCTATATCTCACAAACACATATGATTTTATTAATAAAAAATAGTTTATAGTTAGATGATTTTACTAATTAATCATAGTTTATAATTAAATTAGTATATGAGAGATATTATTTTTTAATACTATATTAGTAATCTATTGGATTTCTATAGTCTTAAAAACATATTATACTAGTACAACTCAATTTATGAATGTTAACTCAAATTAAAGATAAATAGTATAATTTTTTTTATAGATAAATAATCTAATAAATATAATAATATTGTAAACTTTTTGTATTAATATAGAAGAAATAATATAATTAGAATTATGATATAAAATAATAATTAACTTGTTTAAAAGTTAATTTATAATTAATATACAAATAATTTTAAAATTATAATATACAAAATATTAATTTAAAAATAATGAAATTCTTCTATTAATGGAGATATGAAGGTTAAACTTACTATAAATGCTTGAGATGGAGTGACTTGGAGCACCTCATAAGTTGGAAGGATCAAAATAAATTTTGATGGGGCTTTGAAAGGCTATCCTTGACCCAGACATGCTAGATGCATAACAAATGATTAAAATGGAAATATCCTTCCAGAAAGATCAATTTTCCTTGGGCAGGACATAGACAATATCATTGAATTAAGGCACACTCTATTGGGGCTAGAATTGGGAATAGGAATTAATGTGATCCATCTACACCTTGACGGAGATTTCCCAATCACTGTCAATGCCATAAGGAAAATTTGTATAGTTAATTGGAAGCTTGATCAATAAATAACACCAATTTGAGAATTAGTCAACATAATTTTGAACTACAACTTGACTCATGTATATTTAGAGGGAAATGGCTTGGTTGATGAGCTTGTGAAGATGATTCTGGAGAGAGTGGTTAGATGATATATATTTTTTTGACTAAGCCAAATTACACATCTTTATTTACTTGAAATAAACTTAATGAGATTGAGGCTTTCAATCGTTACTTATTGCCACTCAATGTGACAACAAAGTCTACATGATATACATCAAAGATGCATTGGTTTGTGTGCCATTTATCCTCAAGAATAATGGAATTCAATGATTACAAAACATGTCATGATGTTTTTTTGTGAATAAAGATGATGTGTTTATCCCTTGCAATTTCATTGGAAGATGAACCAACTGCAAAAGGACAAAGCCTTGGGTCATACAAAAACTTTCACCTTTGAAAAATTAATCACTTGATCTAGTTCATATTAGTGAATATTTAAGTTGATATTTTAGATATGGTGTCATTATGTCATGGAGTGGTGGTGGGTGGCATCAAAATTTGGAGGAAAAATTGTAATTTGTTATTTATTTCCTAAGATAGCTCTCATTTCCTCATTATTTTTGTCTAGGATTGTAAAGAAAATAGGGATAAAAATAGACACCCCTTTTAGACTAATTTCTAACCAAAGGAATATGTCTCATTTAGGGGAGGTGATGAAGAAAAGGCCTGAATCCATACTCAACTATTTACATGGCCCAATATTTTATGAGATGAAGGCAACATGAGGGGAGGAATTACTAAAATCCTGCCATAGGCATCAGGTCACTATCAATGTCTCTACCAAGTTCCCAGTGATAGTGGTGAAGATAGAAGAGTCAAATGATGGGATGAAACTATTATGCTATAATGTCTTCTAAGAATTCTCTCTTAGGGAATTCGATATTGTTTTGGCAAATGTGGGTTGGGAGATGAGGGTTCCACTAAGCTACAAGATTATTTTGCAGGTTTTTGTGATGGGAAAGAAGTGTCCAAGATGTCAATGCTTTCTAAATTTAAATCTAAGGTCTTTGAAAGCCAAAATCCTATCATTAATAGGAATATTATTTTTACAAAAATGTTGCTAGAGGTAAAGATGAATGAAGGTAGTGATTGGAGAAAGGATTATTTGTGAAAAAATGACTAGACAATGAGGTTGATGAAGAATAATTTGGTGTTGTCATCAAATAGGAAGCATGAGAGGAGGACTTGAATGAGAGCCTTGGTTAAGTTAGGCTGAGATAATATTTCATGAACCTTGTGGAACTAAATCTCTGGTTAGAGCAAAGGTTAAGGGCAAGAAAAATATGTGTATTGAATAGTGACTATTAACATACTATTGTGTGTTTCTATTTTTCATATAAGAAAAATAGGTGTATAGAATAATGACTATTAACATACTATTATGTATTTTTATTTTTCATATAAGAAAAATAGGTGTATAGAATAATGACTATTAACATACTATTGTGTATTTTTATTTTACATATAATATATGCATGTTGAGATACTATACTGGTATATACCCTTAGTATGGGTTGTTTGCTGGACAATGTTTGGCACTTTAATGTTTCTACGGGCACCATTTTGGACTATGTGCTCCTCATTTTGTGAATAGAAACACAGTTTTGCTAGAGAGTAGTTTATGTTATGTGATAGTGCCTATGTGCATCAAGGCTCTCTCTGCTATGAATATTTATGTAATTTTCAATATGATATAATGCATAGAGTGCTACACCATAAGCAATAATTAATCTACTAAAAAAATTTAAAATAATGAAACTGTTGTTTTAGCATAATAAAAAAAATATTATTTATGAAGGGATCCATTTACAATAATAGTTGAAACACCTCACTGATAAGACTGCCATAAAAGTGTAAAATTACTCTTATAATAATAGACTTCAGATTAAATGGAATCAATTTTAATGAAATAAATCAAACTTAATTTGAATGCCCCTGAGAAGGGTCACTTTGCCTCTATTAGTGTAAAGTTGTGTTGTGAGGAGTTTACAGAGGAATTTGACTCAAATGACCTCCAAAAATTTCCAGCGTCGAGCATATCTCCCCTTAACCAGTTCTCACTCAATGCTATAGACTCCTTACTTAAATGGGCATTGAGTGGGGTGTAAAGGAATGATGTTTAAATTCTATTTGATTTTATTTCACCACTAAACATAAACCTATTTTATGAGAAAGCTCCTAAAAAATTTTGGAGACAATAGAGTCATATATCAACTTCAAATATGAAAAAAAGCAAATGGCTTTTCTGAACTAGATCAATAAATGGAAAGTGGCGGAGGTTTTTTCTCTTCCGTGGTTGGAACATCATGGTGTCAATTTAAGAGGTGCTAAGGTTGTTTGTCTTCACTAAGATTTTGTTATATACTATTACTTTTTTAAACTTCAAATGATAAACAAGTACAAACCTTTTATACTTGTTCAAATAAATTTGCATTGATCCAAAATATTTAAAACATCATCTTACTTTATCTAGAATAGATTATTTAGGTAGAGACTGGGAAAGCTAATTTAAACAATTAAAGTATGAAGTAATCAATAGGCTATGGAAGTAAGTAGTACATATCATCAAATTAATTCATAACACAGAAGATCCTATTCTAGATTTCATGAAGAAGCACACATTCCTTTACAAGTTCTTCACCATTATATCAATTCATATTTTACAAGTTCTCCACAAGTATATCAATTCATATGTACCAATTAGAAGTACTTATTTACCATTTGAGCTCATCATTGAGCACTGATATGCATAAATAACAATATTTATCATTGAGCATGAATATCTATACATAGCACTTATTAGCTCTATATATAGATAGATAGAGCCTAAACCCTATTTTTTGTCAGTTAAAGTGAGGTTTGTCCCAGTGAGAGTGGGTAGTGGTTAAATTTTTGCAGAAGAATTTTCCTTTTGGACCGCATGTTGGATCCCTCATCACCATGGGAACACCAATATTGTATTCCAAAAACACCATTACCAATAATGTTTCCATGGTTGATTTGTACTGACTAATCTTCTGCATTCACACAAACAACAAACTGAATCTTAGTATTATGACATCCTGAAAAACCAAAACTATAGGAGAGTATAACCCAATTAGAAATCTACACACAACGCTGCTTGTTGTATGCTATATGCAAGATTGGCAATGATAAAAAGTAATGACCATGTCATCTATTCAGAGTTCGTGGAAAGATTTTTCTTTTTTGGGGTAGAAAATGCCATTATGGGTATCTATAATTATCAAAAGTCTAGAACAACAAGCTTCCTTATGCTTCAACGTTGTGTGGTATTTCTGGTTCTCCGACTCATTTCTTTTAACCACAACAAATGATTTTGAGAGTTTAGTTTTCAAATATATATATATATATAATATGTTTTCCCTTGAGCTTTCTATTATTCTAATGATAAATTTCAGAGTGATCATTTACACACAATTTAAACTAGAACAACATTAACATCATAACTTATATATTTACCTTAATAAGGATTTACTTTTTTAAGATAATAAAAATAGAATTTATGCCTTCCAAACATAAGTACACACACATGCGTGTATGTATGTATAATATTTTATTTAAGGTGAAAATTAAATTATTTAAATGCTAGTATGCCCTCCAAATGCAAATCTATATCTTGAACATATATGAAACTAATATTGGTTATATATGTGAAAATAATATATTATAGTATGTTGTTTATGACATAGTGTAAGTCAAATTGTAGCATGTTTATAGCTACAAAGACTCATAGCTCTAGTCGATTATTGTGATTTTAAGCTTTGTTCCCTTAATAATATATTTTTATCATGGGCAGTGATGCCCTCCATCCATTGTGTTCATGGATTTCAAGGTTTATGTTGAAGCTATTAGTGTTCATGTCAATCAATTTTGAAAGGAAGAAACCTATGTGGAACACACTTCATACACCAATCTAATGAGATGAGTTGTAGAAACTTTTAAAAAATTTAATGGTTACTGTAGAGATGGTCAACATAAAATTTGAACATTCAAATCGATAACACCATAACATAGTATTTGTAAGTGGAAAACACTTTCAACAAAAAATACCCACACTATAAAGCATCACTCAATGCATTAATGTATACAATTGAAGCATACAATATACCTTTAAATCCAATCTCTTACAATAGTTCACTACAAAATTATTTTTGAAATAATTCTAGTGGCATAACAATATGTATAATAAAAAATCATAATACAAACTACTTCACATGAATCATATTTATAGTGTTTATATTATTAAATATGAAGCTTCTATAAGTGGATACTGTGTAGAAAGGCACATAGAATAATATGACTAACTCATACACCTCTACATGCCCAACACATACTTACATATTAATCATATCTTCAATATGAAAAACACCTATATGCAAGGCACCTACATGAAATTAATCCCACTGGTCAAAGATTTTTTGTATTTCTAACTCTTACATTGTAATAATACATCATACATGAAAAAGTCTACATGAAATCTAACATGTAATTAGTCATAAATAATCTTATATTAAGTGGCCCAAAAATTGGAGTCCTTATATCCTCAAATTTAGGACACGTGTTATTGTAGTCAGTTTACATGCACAATGACACCCGATTATTTTAAGTTCCAAAAGATGACATAATTAAATGAAAAAAAAGCTAAAATCATGGGCATAAAATGACTAATTATACAAATCAATGATAAAGCCTTTAAAATATTAAGATACATTAAATATTTCTAACATACTCATAATTGTTGGAAACCTTTCCAAAGATGAAAGTAAAATAGGTATAAATTGCTATGCATTGTGAGGATCATAGGATTTGAACAAGGTCTAGACTTACTAACACTCACAATATTTACAACCATTAAAAGACATTGATCTCAATTCTTGCATATTCCTATCTGGAATGGGAAGTCATCTTGGACACATTTGACGTGTGATTTCTTCTTAATGGGATAAATATTGTTCATTATTCAAGGATCAACTTCAACATCTTGTCTCAGGTATCTACCAACTCTACAAGAATCATCTTGAGAGGATTACACATAGTTTCTCTTCTCTTTTTTTTTTTTTGAATTATCATATCTTCACATGGAGTTCATTCCTTCATACTTTATTGGAGGGTCTCATGTAATCCTTCCTTTTTCTCTCTTATGTTAAGAGTATTCAATGCACTTCTACTAAAAATAGTCCTTAGAAGGTCACCATGAATCCTTCCTTCTATAACTTATATTTTTTCAACTTTACATATCATTACATTTGCGTCATTTATTTTTTGGAGAGTTGTTTTATTCCTACTACCTATTTTAGTCCTTTTCTCCACTTTATGATGAATTTATTCATGAGTACTTAACGTGGTCTAATAGCTGGGACTTGTCTTATTTAATAGATTAATTGATAAGTTGGACTTAATGAGTGTATTTTTGTAAATAGATTCATATCAAACTATTTAGCTAATACCCTTTGTACTCATTGACTTATTCATACTAAAAATAATTTTAGTTTTTTCATATTTTATCTCACTTCATAGCATTGAGACATATGCCCTCATCATATGATACACATAGTACATGCATACTTGCCACTTGAACACAAAATTGTCAATTGATCTCACAAGTGTTGCACATTTGAGCGGATAGTCAAGTTTTTTATCCTACCTTCCCATCTCATCTACTTTGAATATATTTGCAAGGTTCCAAATTGTATTTCCACTCTTCATATTAATTGAATGATGGATAATCCTACTGTGATTATTATTTCACTTGTGGAAGCTTGTGTTGGTGCTTTTATATTATTGGCTTACCTTGACAAATATCACGAGAAAAATCATATTGAACACTAATATTCTTTTTCCTTGCACGGAAGGTAAAATTACTTACCAAAAATATGGCACTTTGATTGTCCAACTCATCATCATATTTTTCTTTATTTTTATTATGAGTGAGAGGGATATCCAACTTTATTTAAGGTTCAATTTTTTGGAATCAAACTTGTTGGAAGTATCCATAGATGGTCATATGGGAGTGAGAACTTGATACATAGGTTGGGACAAAAATCATCAAGTAGATTGCATCACACTCCTATGACATTGATCCCTTTGACTATTGAGACGAGAAACTTTTGGCCAAGTAATTAATTATCATCAGCTTAGAGATTTGTATCTCTTAGAAAACCACAAGAAGGAAAATGACCTCAAGAGAAGGAAAAATACTAAGAAACTCTAACAATGGTACAAGGGGAATCCCCCTAATTATAAATAATTTCTTGAAGGTAAGAAAAATCTAGGGAAATCTTGTTGATTTGCACCTAGATCTATTATAACACATTAGAGCATACAACTACTTTAGAAAAACTGAAACATTTTGATCAATAGAATAATTTGAAAAAAATGAAGATTTCAATTGTTCCAAATGTTGAAGATAAATTTCTCTTTGAAATGTTTAAAAATTGATTCAATTTATAAGGAACTTAAGATCAATCCCCCAAAATAATCACGTGCCAAGAAAAGTTCTTTGACTTTAAAGGTGAAAATGAACTATCAATTTAATTCTTGAGCTATTAAGATAAATGACAAAACTAGACAAGGTATTTGGAATAATCAATCTACCCACAATGTGGAGAATAAGTGTCATGAATTCCCACGCGTATTAACGACAATAACATTGGCAAACCCTATATAATAACATAGTAGACAAAGTGAACTAATTTAGGCTCTAAAATAGCTGACTAGACATTGAGAAATATGTAGTAAATTGTTTTTGGTTTTATTTAATGTTTAATTTTATATACTTAATGTAAAAAAATGTTGTGTCACTAATTTAACTTACAAAGATAATTTTATCTCTTAGATGCATCTTTTTTTATGAAAAATATAAAAAAAATTATAGTCAAGTACGAGGCCTATAAGTGGCCACTTTTAAAAAAAAAAATTGTTGAACATGAACTTGGAGGAGTGATTTGAGGTTTGTGGACTCAAAATATGAAGCTACCAAAAGAACAAGAATTGTAGTACTATAAATCTAATTTCTAAAAAAATAAGGTTTTTAAAAAAATGGATAAGATTATGGGGTCAAATCCTCCATGCGTATAACAATGTCCCTATTTTTTAAACAAAAAGATATCATAGTGTCTGATATATGGGTCGAAAAAGATATAGTAGCATTTAGTATTTTGAAAAATCCCTTGTTACAAATACATTTAGATTGAGTACTAGAATTTGTGGATTTTTTTAATGTTTTCTTGAATATATTTTACATTTTTTACAAGTGCACGCATCTTAAAAATGAAATACTTGTCAGTGCAAGTCAGAAAACTTGCAACAAAATAATCATAAATTAAGTTTTTTTTTTTAATTTTAAAGAATGAAGTGTAGAGTAATTGTATATAATTTATTTCAAATTTGGTAAAGAGGTTAAGAGTTATTAAAAAATGGTACACATGTCTTTGAAAACTATGAAAACATTGTTAGTTTGTGAGAGTTGACATATTTGCTTTTCAATATTATGACATCTTGATTTTGTTAAAAGCAAGACAAATATGGTCAGGTATCCTTTTAAAAAATAAAAATGAAATGTTCATTTTTTCTTTAGTGTCAATTGGAGGTTAAAATAGCTCAATAATATACTGTTAAAAATAATTATGATCATAAAATTACAATATAGTTATTTTCATTTTAAAAACTCAAACATAATTTTTTATAAGGTTAATGTGACCTTGTGCCCATTCAAGCTCTAATTGCTCAAGCCATAACTCAGTTGGGTTATTTGAATTTTTAAATAACCCGAACACATTACTCATATTTTTGTGTTTCTTTAGGTGAGTGGCCACTTTTTTGTTCACTAGTTGGATGCACATGATATTGAGTCCATGATATCAATGTAGTAATATTTCTTGTCTATGTAAAAAATATTTTGTTATTATAACTCATTATATGATAGATCCTAAAACATAATCCAAAATATTAATGATAAAACATTAAGAATTTAGATTAAAAAAAATATAACCATATTCTAATTTGTATGTTCTATTTGGAAGTAATGCCTAAATCTTAAATGTGTAAGTTAGTTTTCAATAAATTTTGACAAAAAAACAATAAAATCTAAATAAAAATAATAATTATAATTTCAAGAAAAAGAATTTATAAACATAAACAAACAATGTAGAGGTATGTTGACATTCACACAAAAGCATTGAAACAAATCAAAAGACATGAAGTAGATAATAAATGCTCATAGATAAATAGATTGTATTGACATCTAAAAAGATGCCATAACACATTAGACATAGGTTGAAGTACTATTCATATGAATCAATTAGGACTCAAATGTAATATCTTCAAGTGTTATTAGAACGCTTTGCTAACCCATTGTAGTCCAATGACTTATTCCAACATAAAAGGAAAAACAAATAGACGTTAGGCAAGTGATTGCCTCACTTATTTAACCTCGTTGCTAAGTACCTACACATTAGGCAAGTGATTACTCTCTGCATGGTACATGCAAGATTCTTGATCATGACACGGGAATATCATCTTTCCTGGATTCACACTTAAAATATAGCAACTGAAAGTGTATGATTAAATGGCCAATTTCATTACATCATTAATACAACCAAAAAAACAAGAAAATTGCCCAATGAAAGTTCTTCGTGGACAAAAGATTTAATTATTATGAAGTTCAAGAATTTGTTATTTTGAAGTGGAAACTCTCTTTCGCGAGAGTTTTTGCCTTTGAATTTCTCTTGTATTTTAAGATTATAGAGTCCAAAATACATTAAACATTATTCAAGCTCGTTTGAAATGGAATTCAGATTCACATTCACATTACATCAGGCTTCCAAATTTATTATTACTTGGTAAGCGTTCTTTATCTGAAATACACATTCTAATCAAGGGTAGGAATAGGTGGAAAAGATGCTATACGTTAAAATTTAATTTAATGGCTTCCTTGAAGTAATGGTTCTCTCTCGTGGGAGTTTACAACTTAAATTTATCTTGTATTTTAAGATTAGAGGGACCAAATTAGTTTGAAAAATAGTCAAACTCGTTTGAAAGGGAATACTCATTAGATTCTCAATACAATGATATATTTTGAAAGGGAATACTCATCAGATTCTCGTTACACTGATATATTTTTTATTTTTAAGTTTTTACAGTTGAATTTAAATTTGAATTGTTTATTTAAGGCTTTAATATTTCGAATAAAAATAGTGAATAATAAAGATAAATATTTATTGTTTTTAGTTTAAATGATAAATTGAATAGTGATTGGTCTTTTGAATGATATAACGACTTTAATATCTATCTAATTCATTTATTATTTCAAAGGCAAAATATTAATAACTAGTAATTATTTATAGTTTCTTATTAATAATTATGTTATGTATGAACTTCAAAATTATTAAGTTGATTCCTAACATCAAAATTGTTAATTAAAATATTTTATAGAAATTTTCCAAAGAATGAAGCTTAATACACTATTTAGATAATTGTGTAGAGTTAGTCCATTTGTTTAGCATTTGAAAATAAGACCACGCAAAATTAAAATAGGACAACCGTAATGAATATATGACATAAGCAACCAAGCCCAATGGTTACTAGGCCTTCTGAGTATCAGCAACCGTAGCATGTTACTGATAGGTTCATTTCCCTTTCCCATTTTCAATTTTGGGGTATGTAGTTAAGGGTCTTGTCATTAGCATTAGCTTTCAAGATTGATCATTATTTCTGTGAAATAAGCATTTCTTCTGGATTTCTTCAAGGACATTTTGTAGAACCATTGAATTCTAATTCACAAAGTTCTTTAGAGTGGTTAAGAGAAAATTGCTAGAGATGGAACAATGTATCAAGTTGTAACATCACAATTGCATCATTAGACTCATTTATTTTAAGAAATAACTAATTTTTAAGTCAAGATAGATTTGATATGGTCTTAAAATATGGTTTTTAACAAAGGAGAATGTTTTATTTGTTTCTTTACATCCTTTGGGTTGGTTTGCATGCAGTTTGCCTTTATAGGATCAAGTCATGTTGTTTCAATGAACATACAATTTTTAGATATTTGTGGGCTCTAGCATTGAACTTTAGATTTCTATTTTCATGTAGACACAATTACTACAAAATGACTAATATAAATAGGCGTCCAATTATATTCCCAAGAAAAATCATACAAATCAACTTGCATGCATCTAAACTATCATATTTTAATTATTTCATTGAAAGCATTAATAATAAAAGCTTCCACAAAGGTCAAACTCTCTCTCTCTCTCTCTCTCTCTCTCTCTCTCTCTCTCTCTCTCTCTCTCTCTCNCTCACTCTCTCTCTCTCTCTCTCTCTCTCTCTCTCTCTCTCTCTCTCTCTCTCTCTCTCTCTCTCTCTCTCTCTCTCTCTCTCTCAGTGAGGCCTTCAAGCTCAGTGAAGGCATCATGCTAGAGTTACAGTAATAGGTTTTTTCTTTTAAATCAATGGGAGATACCCCTTGGAAACACTTTTCAATTAAAAAAACTAATTTAATATTGAAATAGATTGATACCTAGCCCCAAGCCTTAATGAAATGAAATCCTAACCTTTGTAGTAAACTAAATTAAATCTTAATACAACAGCTAATTGAACACTAAAATAAATTGAACCCTAAACCTTATAAAATGCTAATGGAAATTCAATCCTAACCATTATGAAACCCTAATCCTTAACCAGATTGAATACTAAACTATATTGAGCTATGATTGAAACCCTAAATGAGATTGGACCCTAATCATAACACTAAACTAAAATGAAACCTAACCCTAACACCCACTTAACTGAAACCTAATCATAAATATAAGTAAATACTAAAACAAATTGAAACCTAAACCTTATTAAAATATGGTTAATGTGTTTAGCTATACCTACTCCTAATCCTAATGTTAAACAAAATTGAACAGTAACCCTAAAATTAATTTAAACCTAACCCTAATCTTGAACCAAAACCAAGATTCAAGCCTAACCCTTGCAAATCCTTAATATAAATTAAATTATAACACAAACTCTAATTTAACACTAAACTATATTAAACCCTAACTTGACCTCCAAAACAAATCCAACTTTAACCCTAATACTAAACCAAAATCAACCCTAATCATCATCTTAATTGAATCCTTGTCCTAATGCTAAACCAAATTGAACTATGATCCTAATACTTAACTTAAACCAAATAAATCCCTAACCCTAATAATAAATCTTCAAGGTTTAGAGTGATGTTAATACACTTTTTTGGAGGGCATTCTAAACCTCATAGAAACACCAGATAACAAAATTAGTTATTCCCCCAGCTTAGAAATCAATAAGCGCCCAACATTGGAGGAAGGAGAGATTCCTCAGACTAAGGAGAATAATGGTGAGTTACTAAATGGTACCACAAGAAAGGATGTTGTGGTTTCTTCAAATGTTGCTATGTCACGGGATGGCATGGAGGCTCTACCTTCTCTCACAATGTTGGTCAACAATACTAAGGTCATTGCTAGATAAGAACAATGGGGGGACATGGTATGCTCTACCCCTATCATGAGCACAGGTGTAGGACCAATATTTCCTCCATCAATACCACTAATTTGGTGGTGGAGGACAATAATTCTATCATTCTTTCACCTGATAATAGATCTGCCCCGACCTCTCTGATGAGGGATATTATGGGAGATTGGTAAATACCAACTAGAGTGACAATATTTTAAGCTCTCTCCATTGTGTCCTGGATGATGCTAACAATGATCATCTCCTTTGTGTGGTTACTAAGGAAGAAGTGAAAACAACGGTCTTTGCTATGGGTTTCTAAAAATCCCCAGGGCCAGATGCCTTTCCTCCATCCTTTTTTCATGAATTATGGGAGGTGGTCAAACATGATTTGACCATAGCTACCAAGGACTTTATCATAATAGGTAAGCTTCTTAAGAAACTGAATAATAATTAAATTGTGCTAGTCCCTAAAATCCTAGACCCAAAGTACATGTCATATTTTTGTCCTATGATCTTATGCAATACTGTCTATATAAGATCTTCTCGAAGGTCATTATAAATAGATTCAAGTCCCTCCTTGGTAGAATTATAGGCCCCTCTGAAAAGGGGTTTGTTCGTGGAAGGAAGATTATGAATGCTTCTATTACCCCTAATGACGTTATTCACTCTATGGAGTGATGCAAGAATCTAAGTATGGCATTGAAATTGGACATTTCTAATGCTTATGATAAAGTCAATTGGAATTTAATGTATGTTGTTATTTTGAAGTTAGGGTTCCAAGGGAGGTTTATTAGAATTATTAAGGAGGAAGTTCAAAGTGTCGATTACTCTGTGTTGGTTAATTTATATCCATTGGGTTTCTTTAATGCTGGGAAGGGACTTAGGTAAAGTGATCCCCTTTTGCCTTACCTTTTCATCATGGTTGCATAAGTTCTAGGCATGAATTTTTCCTCCTTGGCAAGAAGTACCAAAATTCAGGGTATGAAAGTCGTATCCTCTTTACCCCCTGAGGTGTTGTAGAAATTTGTGGATGACACATTCTTGTTTGGAGCATCTTTTATCATTGAAACTAGGGAATAGAGAAAACTCATGGATGATTATGCTATCACCTCAGGACAACAGATCAATTACAACAAAATCAAGATCTATTTCTTCAATACCAACCAAAACCTCCAAAGGAAGATAGTTCATACTATTGGATATAAAAATTTTGTTCTTCCCAACACTTACCTTGGTCTCAAGTGCAAAAATGTATACTTCTTAAAAATGATAGCAAAAACCCACAATTAATCTCCCAACATTTTTTCAAAAAATGTATGAATTTTTGTCTGGAAGGGAAGAATTGTACTGAATTTAAGATTTTAAAAACAAATCTATAATGTTTTTGATAGAAAAAGAAGCAAGATGGTGTTGGCCCATGGAACAGAGGACTAGTAGCACATTAACAACATATTAATGGAACTAGTCAAAGCTAAAAGCATTTTAGCAGGATATCACAAACACTGAATCTAGTTCTGCCTCTATCAAAAACAAAAGCGACAGTTCTACTCCAAGGGATTAAACTAGAGTAATTGCTATCATCAATAGCATCAAAAGTATTGTCAATAAGCCTTGCAGGGCTCAACCAAACCAAAATAACAAACTTAAAATTAACCCCAATCACAGAACAGGGGAACCGAGGGTCAAGCCTAGCCAAAATAACCCGAACCATAGATAGCAACATTAATTCTTCCCTCCCAGCTATTTAGATAGCAGGGTTCTCGCCCACCCCTCCTGAAGAAATAGGAACAAATCCTTGTTATCCTCGTCCGCTTCCAATTTGCCACCTGCCAGCTTTTCCTACACATTATAGAGGGTCGTCGCTGAGGCATGCATGACCTTCAGTGCAAATTTGTTGGTCCTCATGCAGTGGTTCATCAGGTCCTGCATATTCTTCTTAATCTCAACAATTTCTTTGTCAATAATCACAAACTTTCTTTTAAGGGTGCCTGTGAAATCTGTAATGTTATTTACAAATGGGCGACGATGATAAAATTGCATTTATGACACCTCATGTAAGAGGGCGACTTTGGTTGCTGGTTGAACGCATTGTATAAATGTTGAGCCCACTTTTGTCATTTAATCATCTTAGTATTTTTCTCTTCCTCTATCGGCTTTGATTTTTCATTTATTTTGAAAGCAAGTTATGACTTGTGTAGTTTATGGATGTGCTTTATGTGGGTCAAGGTTTTTTCTTTATTTCCTTATATTCGATTGATAGACATATTGCTTGAATTCCCAGATTGATCTTTTTAATTATCTAGTTTGATATTTGATGCCACTTGCCTAAGTCAATCAATTTGGTTTTTATTCTGTAAATTATAAGGTTTTCACAATTCTGTAAATGAAGTGTTTCTATTATGAAATTGCATAGAGAAAGAATATTCAAAAGAAAATATTTATCTCAAAATCCAAAACTGATTTACCTTAGCAATATAAAATTCATAATGTGGATAAAGGGTGTCTCTGGCTTGGTTCGCTCTGGTTCAGAATTTTTAGGATCTTCAGCATAGTTTTCCTTGTCTGCATAGCAGACTGTTGTTCTTCAATATAAAAAATTGGCAGCTACAAAATTTTAAAAAATGGTGGGCGGGATCATAGAATATGCATTGTTCGATGTTGCGCTCATAGATATAAGTTGTATGATGTCTGAACAAATCACAACTAAGCTCACTGGAGCTTACTCCTCAAAATCAGGGGCTTGATATAATCTCCTATGTTCATCCAATGCTCCCCCCTAAGGTCATGATCGACCATTTAGGTCGATTCCACTTTGCTAGCATTAGGCGAAGATCTAGTAGCATCTATTGTCTCTCCTTGAACCAATATCTCACTAGAATATTTGACTCTCCATACCTTACCACTATTGTTATCTTCTTCTTTCTTGAAAGAATTGTCAAAATCACTTTTGTATTCTGCAAGACTTTTACCAGTATCATTGTCATTCTTCTTTGTATTCATAGGTGGTCATACTCTTGTATTACTTACTCCATTATACCTGCAAAACTTTTCTATATGACCTGGATTGTTACATTTGTAGTATATAGGAGGTTTTCTATTATGATTAACTTGCAATTTACAATTCATTTCAATGTGTCCAAGGTTATTACATTTGTAACATGTGATCTTAGCTATTCATTCTTCTTTGGTGTAATCTTGTCTGTATCTAGATTGATCAGGTTTCCTACACTCTTCTTTCTTGTGCCCGTATGCATTGCAATTAAAACAATAACCAGAAAAAGTTCTGAATGGGGTATTACCTCTGCAATCTCTCTTCATGTGTCCAAACTTGTTACATCTGAAACATCGCCCTCTGAAAGGTATGATCTATTCTTTATGTTCTTCAAGAATAGGTTTTTCTTCATCAATCTTCGCATCATATTTTTCTTCTTGATTCTTAGAAAATTTAGCTTCATTGAAGCCAATACTAGTCATATCACCTTTAGGTTTCTATCTATCTCCCTCTTCATCGATCAAGTCACTGCTCATGTGAAGTTTCTCAATGTGTTTCTTTGTCTCAACAAGTTCACCTTTTATGGTCTGATTATATTTCTCCAATTCTAGATACTTGTTCTTGTAATGGTCAAGGTCAATCTTCATTTGTCCCATCAGAGTATTAGCATCTTTCAAAGCTTCTTCAGTCTTGATCTTAGAATTCTTTTCTTGTTGAATCTCTTTAGCCATAGTTTCATTCTCAAGCTTCAAAATATTATTCTCTTGTTCAAGTTGCTTTATCTGATATGAATTATCATTGTCTAAATATTCTTTTATCTAAACCATGACATCTTGTCTCTAATTTCTGGAAAGTTCAAGTTGATTCTTTAGTTTCTTGATGAATCACTCAGCTTTTCTTAAATTGAATCTCAGGTCACCATTTTTTTCTTTTTATTTATAAAGGTCTCCATGGATAGGAATCTTGAGGATGCACCACACATCCTCTAGTGTCACTGTCACCTCACCTGTTGGCAGGTGGAACAAGCTCATCTCCAAATTCCACCGCTCTACAAGTGCTGTAATCAAGCCACGATTCACCCTAATCTCGGGCATATAAGTAATATAGTAAAGTCCTAGCGAGGCCAAAATATACATCTTATTTCTACTCAGTCAGTGCCAAATATTGAGACATGTTAGTCTACTCTCCTATGTTAGTGGTATCGTGAGTTCCTCCTACGAACACCATGCAACTTTGGTCAAGTTTTTGTACTATCTATTATTTGTTGACCAACCCAGGACCTATTTTGACCAACTTTGACCTAATTTTGACCTTATCCTAGGGTTATGATCTATTTAGGAAATTTGAGGATGGTTTAGGACCCCCTAGACCCTATTTTAGCCCATTTGCATATCCTTTTACCAACTGCGTAGTTTGGCTTACCAACTGCGCAACTTGGCTTACCAACTGAGCAGGCACCGAAGGTGGTCATGCCACCTGCACTTGCTGCATAGGTGGGCACATGCCCTATGTAGGTGGTCATGTGAGCTACATAGGTGGCACGTGTGGACCCCTTGTTTACCTTGTTTGACCCTTTTTAAGCCCTAAACTACCTAGAAACATGTGCAAACCCTAGAAATCACTAGAGGCTTAGATGTACTCACCTCAGGTCCCGCATCAGATGCTCATCAATAGCTATGCATTCGTTCCCTATGCTAATTCTGCACTAGCACTTGATTCGTTCTCCTTTCTCTAGAGCTCAAATTCTTCCAAATGTGAGAGTGAAAATGACCTCCAAATCCCTCTCCAAGCCTCTTTACAACCTCTTGGTTTCCTAGATGGATGTGCAACCTTTGCCTTTTGTGTTGGTCATCATGCTTTTTTCACTTTGTGCCTCATATCTTTTGCATTTGACCTCCAATTTTTGATCTGTTCGTTGCTGTGGATCTGTCTTGTCATTGTTGACAAATCGACCTATCATTTGCATTTTTTGGTCAATTTCTCAAGGGGCACCTATGTATCTAGTTATCATTGGGGCATGTTTTAATGCAAATTTCTTCAAGATTCTTTGACACAACACTCATAATCGCATTGTATCAAAGAGGGGCAAAATGTAGACACCCAAAAATGGTTCAAGCCTGCTAGTCTATATGTTTTAACATTTTTAGCATTACAATTGAAATATTGTTTTGCAACCTAATTATTCCTCTATGTTGTGCATATGATATTTATTATATGATGACATTGTGTCTTTCACCAATGATTGAATATTACAAAATTGTTCAATTATTTACTAATATTTCTACTCTCTTTATCAAATTGATAATTTTCCTAATCAATTCTGATCAACCCTAAACCGATCATATTCAATCCTAAACCGATCCTATTCTATCCTAAACCATTTAAAATCATCCTAAATCAATTCTAATATATTCTATTCTCTACCTAATCATTTTAGAATTGTTTGGACTCATTTCAACCATTCTGGGGTATTGTGCAAGATCATCGAAGCCTAATCAACTCAATTTTCAAATTGATCAAACCCTTTTCTAAATTCAATCAATCTCTTCATTATTATAGGAGAATTTTCCACGTTCATCTATGCTTTGTATCCCTTTAATCAACTATTTGATAACATTGTCAAAGTTTATCGATGTTATCATTATCAATTCAATAGTGTTGTCCAAGTTCATCAATGCTATTTCTGATCATTATTATTTTGGGAACATTGTCTAAGTTCATCGATGTTTCCCTATTCCTATTTCAATTCTACGGCGCCATCAAAGTTCATTGCTGCTATTCAATCATTTCCAAACATCAAATTATTTGGGTGCATTGTCAAAGTTCATCAATTACTCGAACCTACCCTAATTCTATCAATATTATTAAAACCAATTCAATTATATATTAATACCTTCTATTTGATCGATAATTCACTAATTTATCCTCTTGGGATGAATAACAAAAGGTTTGTCCCTATTCTTTATGAATAAATCATATTTATTCATTCTTATTCTAAGTCTTCACAATTAATTAATTGGCTAATTCTAATTTATGGGATTTTATAATTTCGCAAATGCTAATTTTGATTTGTGAGGAATATTGATTTATTTATTGAATTAAATCCTCCTAATCTCACCTAATTTTTCATATCCCTTAATTGTGGTTCACATCCCTATTAAGGTGCTTCATGATATCTCCCATATATCTTCAATATTTCTTCATTTGATTCTCCCCTAATCGTGCTTCCAAAATCCTACCTTCTTTTCCCTCCATTGTGCATTGAATTTATGCATTCTAATTCACCTAATTGCTTCTCATTTTCTATAAATTGAGATACTTTCCTCTCTTTCAAGTTTGAACCACTATCTCCTAATATTCTGACTATTAATTTGTGCTTTCATGTTCTTTGTGTAATTGTTTTATTGTCAAAGAGAAACATAATCTACCTGTATGGAGAAGAAAGGAGAGAATTTGAGCATCATTTGAAGGGAGTTTTTATGTTTTTATTGCATATTATTTTTGAATTCCTCTTTCAATGGCTCTAATGTTATATTAGATAGGTTAGCATATTGTTTAGGGTTTGTGGTTACCTATATATACTTCTCATGCCTTTTTCTGGTCTTACAGGTTTATCTAATTATCAACAGGGATGTGTCTTCTTAAATGATCTTGGCAAAAAAGATTCCTCATTCAGGCAAAAAAGATTCCTCATTCAATGTTTGTTGTAATGCAATCCTGACAAACATAAATGATTCCAACATCCACCTTTAATTTATGTCAAACTTTGTATTCAAAGAGTAGGATTTGATGCTGATGAAATTCAAACTTTGTTGGAGGGGAGTAAGAGAATAAAACATATGACTCAACAATGACTACATAACCAATGTTCTAGGGGAAAACACTATCTACAGATGACTAGATGAATCTCAAGTTGTCCTCTTTAAAAACCTGCCTTCCCAAAATAGCCACATATCCCCAACTAACATTCAAAATATATGTACTAAAAACCCACATTACACACTTCAATTAGGTAGTCTTTTCTAATTTCCTCTGAATATGAATCAACTTACTACCCACCAAATCATAGGATAATGCTACGTAATTAGAGAATGTATATTACAAAATTTTAGTTTCAAAATATAAATCATTACATTCTAGTAGAAATGACTTACTATTCAACTTAGACATTTTTGTTAGGGGTATACAAAGGGTGATGCTATTATTAATGTCATCTTGTTAGATATCTTAGTATTTGGCTAGAGTGTTGTCATATCTTCTTTCTTTTGATAGAAAAGAATAAAATCACTAATCCCTTGTTTTTGTTAATGGTAGGTTTTGAAAACATTGAATGATTAAATTTATAAAAATAATATATAATTAAACTATTTTAAAGTGGCCAAAAAGTTTCAGTATTTTAGTGCCTATTATTTATAGACTCATTTGTATGTGCTTTGTTTTTCCTTCCCCGTAATTTTTTGAATAAATTTGATACAAACTATTTTCCTAAAAAGCATCATCTTCTAAATGGCCTTTCCTTGAACTCATGTGCTAGACAAACACATACAAAAATTAGACAAAGGTTTTTCTAATTGACCATCCACATATCTTCGGCGTACCCATTGCACACCAAGGTGTGATTGCTAGTCTACTATATTATAGATCCTACTTATGTACTATATTTAATATAAAAATATATTTGTAGGTGTATCATCAGATTTTATATTATTTAAAAAAATTGAAAAACAAGTTATATATAGTTTCAAAAGTCAATGATAAAGTGTCTTTATATTTATTAAATGAAAATGGGTTGTCTTTTCCAACCCTTTCTCATTAAGGTTTTTTAATTATTAGTAGTCATGTTTAGGTTTATCTTCCAACTACTTGCTCATAGTTCTTATTCTTTGTAATAAGCTTTCGTTAATTTCTATCTAATAATCTTATTAATTTACTTATTTTTGTATTGAACACTATTGGTTATCCTTAGAAATTTAAAATATATTATATTTTTTTAATAAACAAGTTATATTCTCCTATATCATATTATAGAGCTTACTCATGGACACTGTACAATATAATAATATATTTTTAAGTTTACCATAAGATTTTCTATATTTTCAAACAAAAAATCCAAAAATAAGTTATATATAGTTCCAAAAGTCAATGTCAAAGTGTCTTTGGATTTATAAAATGAAAATGGGTATTCATTTCCAACTCTCTCCCGAGGGTTTTGTAAATATAAAAATCATCGACAGCTGGAAGAAGCTAGAAGAAAACTACAAGATAAACAACTCACTTTCTTGTATCTTACTATTTATTAGTAAAGTTAACTCATTTCTTGTATCTTATATACAAGATTTATTACACTTAAATTATTCAAAAATTCTATAAAATTATTAAGCTGAAACAAACTTTAAATTTATTAAGTTTAAACAAGTTTTAAAGATTCTTCAACCATTAACAAGATGCAAATCTCATTACCTATAAACTTCTTGGCCTCTCAAAAGAATTAAATATTAAAAAAATAAAAAATAAGAGATTAGTATTGCAGTAAGATATAAATGTTCTTACCTATAAACTTGTTGATAGCTTAGATAAATTAAATATAAACAAAAATTAAAAATTTTATTAGGGGAAATGACCTTATAGCCACACACCCTAACTTCGGACACCTACAGATCCTAAACCATATGTCAAATTTTGATGATTTTTTTGACATGTCTTTGTATGCAAGTTTAGAGCTTAATGTTAAGGTTTCTGCTTTTGGGTATTCACAGATCTCTCTATAGAGACTGTCAAACACAGAGTAGTAAAAAATGGCCTTTTCAAAGTGTCACTAGATACCTGCTATTTTCTTGCACCAATAGTCATTTACTCAAAAATGTCAGTACTTGTGACCAAATATCTCAACAGTCGTTACAAAATGTCCCAATAGTGGTGCACAAATGGGCCAATTATTAAACAAAAAAAGTAAAAAATGATTGGTTATTTGTACATGTGTGATCGGCTATTGGTACATGTGTTATCATTTTTGGAGCTCTTTTAGTATTAATAATTGGGGGGGCAAGATGACAAAAAGGTCATTGTTATTGGACCCCTAATGGTTACTAGGGCCTTTTCCATATTGTAGTTACTAGCCTAAATTTTTAAAAAAACTAAAATATGTGAGCACATGTATTTTACTACAAATTCATCTTCCTACTAAGATGAAAAAATCAGTATAACTGTGTGATACATCACTATAAAAAAATCACAATAAAGCCTAAAATATCCATTTACATTCTAAAAATTGTAAAATTTTGCAGCTAGAGCTACATAATACAGATGGCTTGCACCAAAAGGCATGAAACAAAAAAAAGAGCTGCTCAAAATAGAATTAAATCTTTCATATTCAATGATCATGATTTACAATGTGCATAATTTATATAATGAAAACTACGATATAAAATAATAAATTATTGTGAAGAGTTTCAGTTGTCACAAATCATGCATGTGCAATTAAAAAAAAATTATCCTTAATTAGGCATAACAAATGGAATAATTTATGAGTTGAATATAAATCACCACTGGTAAATTGCACATAGACTTGTGCTTGCATGTCACCAAAAACTGCACTGATTCATTCCTAAATTTACACCAACAAAAATATCCTCTTTTTCCTTCTTTACTAAATCAAAAGATCATTATAAAAAAATAAAGTGTTATCAATATTATTTTATTTCAGTTTCTTTTTCACAACATTTACAATAAAACCTATATCTCAAAATGGATTTCTACTCTCACTTGTCTCAAGCTTCAAGCTTCTATAGTAATATATACATTAAGATGTAGTTTAAACAATTTAAACAATGTAGTTTAAACAATGCATGTGCCAATCTTTTGTCTGATCTCTCTCGCAATACCCAAATGTGTTCACTGACAGCCATACAAGGGAACCACACTAAAAAAATTTTAGCTCAGCCTCTTTCGCAATTTGTATTTTGTCCTATTTTGTTTTTCAGTCGCCGTACATTAAAACCTATGCTCATTCCAACTAAAGTCGTATTTTGTTACATCGTTTAACAAAAAAGAAAAATTTCACAAAATTACAAAAGCTATTGAAACCATTAATAAGAGTTTTCAATGATCCAAGGATGCCTTGTTAAAAGAAAAACAAAATCAGTTAAGCCCTAACAACTTTAAAGAAAATTCACAAATCAAACCGGTGTGTTAGAAACAGGGGAAGTGAAAATACCTAAAACCTGCTCTATGCTGAATCTCCTATAAACATCTCTGTAGATCATTCGGCGTAGAAAATCCTTTTCCAAATGTGAGATTGTGAGCCACGGATCATCCGAAAACCACAACCTTCCACGCAAAACAGCCTCAAAAATTTGCTGCAGGGTATCTCCGTTAAATGGAGGATCAATATAAAAAATTGGCAACTAGAGAGTTTTAAAAATGGTGGGTGGGATAATTTCAAAATATATGCTGGGCAGGATGATTTGAAAAATATGTGGAACATGATAATTTATAATCTTCCTTAAATTATCAAATCACCAAAACTCTGTTAGTGTCCAACGTCGTACTTCCGTGAATTGATGATGCAATGAATTTAACATCAAAATCATTATTGTCAGGTGATGGACGGCCATGGCATGTAGGATATGCATAGACATACAGTTTAGTTTTCTATTTAGCCATTGCCAAGATTATGTGGATGTACTACGCCTACAATCTTTTTTTGTTTTTTTAACAAAAGTGGACATGCCACTGACTATGTGGAGAGAGAGAGAGAGAGAGAGAGAGAGAGAGAGAGAGAGAGAGAGAGAGAGAGAGAGAGAGAGAGAG
>MU226596.1:2207203-2218193 GCA_018584345.1 Thuja plicata
ATTTGACAACTTGAGCAATATTGTGCACATGCTTACATTTCTTGTCAACACCTTTACAAATGGATTCAAAATGAATCAATACATCATATAATTAACTTTAAATGACTCAAAAACCTTATATATCTCAATTTTTTTTTCAAACATCTACATTGCATGTCCTGTGAAACTCTTAATATGTCTCAATAGATGTGGTCTACCCGCTTTTTTTCAATAACTTGATTCCCAGCTCACTATCAGGGCATTCTAACCCTTTGAAGCTGGAATCATTTAATTCCACCAAAACAAAAACAAAACTTCTACCAAGACACACTCACTTGAATGATTTGAGACTCCATCTGATACTATTGGGAAACATTGGTGAAAGTTGAGATACAACTACATGGTTAACACAAGATGCAACAAGTACACATCCAAAGGATCGGAAGTGCCTCCTAAATCAACACACTTTCAAGGAGAAGCATCTCACAGTTCCCTACTCAACTTAGATTCTCCACAAACGGATAGTGACACTGACAGATGGAGTGAGGCTTTTGAAGAATATAACAATGGAAAAAACCAAAAGCCCGAAGATACCGACGAGGAAGAAGAACCCACATTTGACCATCCTTTATTTGAGTCTGGCAGTGAGAATGAAATCACTGAAGAAGAGTATGAAAAAATCAAACAAAGTAAGAGATTCCACAAAATAATGGAAAAGATGATTGATGAGGATAGAGAAAAATACTTCCTCCATATAGCATCCATAGGTGTCAAATTACCTAAAGATTACGATGTGGAACAACTCAAGAAAAAAGAGGTGCCAACCCCTATATCTATTCTTTCCAAGCAACTCACTTTGATGCAAATGGAGCTTGCAACTCTCAAACAAGAGAAAGCTAAACTGAAGACAAAGTACTCTATGGACGTCATTTGTCGATTTCCTTTTGACAAAAGTATCACTATGATTTTTTTTCTCCTGACGGGGCAAGGCCAAAGTATGACAAGTATACGCGAGAGACCAACCCACATGATGACGCAAGAGAATTTTGTGCTCTTAGTATAGAGTACATGCACGAACCTACATACCTCATGTGTCTCTTTCCAGGAATTCTTGGAGCTAATGCCATGGAATGGTTTTCAAAACTCATGCTTAAGGTCAAAACTTTTGAGGATTTGATTCAACAATTCATCCAACATTACTCCTAGAATATACAACATGACATAACCATGATGGATCTATGCAACATAAAGCAAAAAAATGGAGAGTCTTTTACTCACTTTCTACAAATGTGGAGGAAGATCTTTGCACGATATTCTAGAGTTATTCCCGAGTCTAAAAAGATGGAAATCTTCGTCAATAACTTGGTACCAAAATTGAAATATGCATTACAAATGCAAGACTCTCCTAGCTTTGAAAAAAATGATAAAAAATGGTCTATGTATTGAGGAAGCCATGGTCAAAAAGGGAGAGATCACCCTTCACAGTGAAAGAAAAAAATAACAACTCCAAACCTAAATGGTGGAAGCAGAACAAAAACATTGTAAATGATGGAGTAGTGGACGCTACTAATGTTGGTCCTAGACCTGAGGTGTTCAATCTCACTAACGGTATGCAAGCAAGAAAAGAGGCCAAGGTAACAACCCCTGTACCAAAAGAAGACAATGATAACAGCAAGCATCAGACATGGACTTCAAAATCACAAAGAACATTCACTCCTTCAGGGGAGCCTCTTGAGACAGTTTTGAAGACATTGGTGGATAACAAAGTTCTCATAATCCTAGATACAAAACCATGGGAACAAATGGTTAAGCCTAGATGGTGGAATGACAATTCCTACTATATCTTTTACAAGAACAAGGGACATAAGACTAACAATTGTCTCAAGCTTAAACACACTATTCAAAACCTCATCTAGGGTGGTAAAATCAAAGTGGATAGACATACTACCAATGAGGATCATACAACCTTTAATAAACCATTCCCTAATTACGACAAAGGGGAAACATCTAAAGGAAATGGTAATGAGGTCAACTACACCTATTCCAACAATGACAATGTGATTAATATGATAGACATTAAAACTGAATCCATTAATGTAATCACAATCATGGGTGTTAAAGACACCTCCTTCCAAACAAAAACAGTAACATAGAGTCAAGCACATGTCATGATCAAAAGACCTCCCAAACCAGCATCAACATCCAAGACTCCTATTATCACTATTCCCAAACCAGCAGTAAAACACGTGATTACTATTCATGGAGCAAAATATGACTTGGTAGACCAATTGCAATGAACCCCCACCAAAATTTCCATTTTTGAGTTTCTCAAAATCTCCATGGTGCATAGGGAAATCTTGGAACAGGCCCTACATTCTACAAATGTACCAAAGGACCTTGATGTGGACAAATTCCAAGCAATGGTTAACCATATATTAGCGCCACATTACCTATCCTTTTCTGAAGAGGATGATAAATCATTGAAAAATCCACACAATCAACCCCTCCATATTGAAGTACTCACTCAAAAATCCTGTGTTAGAAGCATATTAATAGATGGAGGCATAGGATTAAATATTTGTACTCTAAATCTTGTCAGGAAATTGGGTCTGTTAGAACAAACAATTGATTCCAGAAGCAAGATCCTCCAAGGGTCTTATTGTTTTACCAATCAGAGTCGCGCCAATTGAAAGGAATGTCTTCTTTCAGGTTCTCGATCTACCTCTAGCCTAAAACATTCTACTGGGGAGACCTTGGATCCACGAAATGCAAGTTGTGCCATCTACTTACCACCAATGTATCAAGTTTCCACACAATGGGGTGGATCTAACAACTCCTGCGGATGCTAAATATACTTGCAACAATATCAAAGAAGGTAGTATGGTTCCACACAACAAAGAGGATATGGACAAATCTATTCCTAAGACTACTAAGGACATTGTTATGAAAAGCTTTAGTAAAACTCTAAAACTTGAGGAAATAGGTATGGGAGAATACAAACTAGACCTGACTCCATCATTAACAGAGCTCCCACTATCACCAAGATCTTATGGAAAACCTTCCTCTTTAGTCACACCTATTGCAACTAAAGAGTGAGAAATCCACAAAGTGAACAGTATGGTAAAGGCATCCACATCTTCTTCAGATAAAATAGAAGAATAGGCAGTCTTGGACTGGCTTTACAAAGGAGAACGAGTGGAAGCTAAGGTCAAACATGTAGAGATATCCCCAGAACAGTATGGAAAGGGATATGATTTCCTAAAATAGATGGGATACAAAGGAAAAAGGACCTCTAAATGACATAGGAAGAGGACTTATTGAGCCTATACCCATGGAGTTCCAGAATACCAGAAACAAAACATGACTATGTTTTAATACTAAAACTAACAAACCTACTTCAAAGGATAGTCCAATCTCAGACAAAGGGAGTGATGAAATAGATGAACTAGAGAAATGGTCTTATGAAAGATTATTACATGTTGGCACAGAGAATCCCAACTACCAAGGAGAGCACTATGTACCTAGCTTTGAGGTACCACAAGATCTTCGCACCCCTTTGATAGCACAACCTCCCCTTCAAGAGGTAGGAGACTCAATAGAAGCTTATCCGGAGATATCATTAATAGCCATAGTTACTGAAGACACACCTCGACAACAAGAGTTACACCCTAACTAGGGGAAATTGGTCATGGTTTTGCATGTCCTTGATCTACCACACTTTGACCCACAAGTAGCTAATCAGGTACATCAAATCACCATTGTTGAATACTTATATAGATCTGATGATGATGTCACTAACTCTCATGATTATGAATGGGATGAGCTATTTGTTGCCAAGGAATATATTGAAATAGATATGATTCACATGTTTACAGCTCCCTCATCTCCTTATGAATAGTCTAACACTACTCCCAATGACACTGATAATCCTGAAGCAGAAGAAGAGTTCCTTCTCCCCATCAGGGATGGAGAGACTGGTGCTTTCCTAAGTTTAGAAGAAGTTGAAAGGAGAAAATAAAGAAGCCTCCTTTTATGGAGAGATGACGATGATAGTTCTAATGATGAGTCACTAGAGTTTGATCCACATGTTACTAACAACAACCCTTTTTATGACGATCTAACTCTTATTGATCTAAATATCAAATAAATTCACTTAATAGACCACGTCTTTTCAGTTAATAGTCATGATGCTAACGCGATACTGTCCTTCCCTAAGACCAACTCCTTGACATTGATACACCCAAACCTTATTGATTGGACTGAAACAAATCCTACTCCTATCCTTGACTTCCCTAATAACTAGACCCTAGGTTTTTATCTAAATGCTTGTGAACCTCATCCCTCTTCCACTAATGCAAGGAGCAAGAACATGTCATAGGAGGATATTAGGTTTCTCAGTCAAAAACTAAAAAATAAAAAGAAAAAAGGACCGATGGTGAAAACCACTTTGTGGCAGTATCAGATCCTAAAATAGTAAAGAAAAAAGATGTATCCAATGGTGAAAACCTCTTAGAGGTGCCAAAGGATGAGACTCTTGATATCCTCCCTAAACACTTTTAGGAAAGATCTTTAGTGTTGATTGAACCAACATAGCCAGTAAATTTGCGCACTTCTAAAAATGCTCAAATAGTCCACCTGGCATAATCTTTGTCAGAAGAAGAGAAGACAAAGTTCACAGAGTTTCTGAGAGACAAGAAGATCAACTTTTCTTGGTCTTATACATATATGCCAGGGTTGGATCCTAATCTAATCATGCACCACATATCTATAGCTCCTGGGATCATGCCCGTGAAACAAAAACTTAGAAAGATGCATCCTCATGTCACATTATTAGTAAAAGAAGAGCTAGAGAAGTTGTTAAAAAGATGGATTTATCAGAGTCATTGCCAATGCAGGATGGATCTCCAATATGGTTCTCGTGTCTAAAACTGATAAATCTATTAGGATCTATACGGACTTCGGAGATTTAAACAAAGCATGTCCAAAAGATTACTTCCCTCTACCTAACATTGACATGATCATAGACCTCACAGTGGGTTATCAAATGCACTCCCTAATGGATGGATTCTCAGGCTATAACCAGATCAAGATTGCCCCTAAGGATCAAGAGAAAATTGCATTCACATTCGCTTGGGGTACCTTCTGCTGGAATGTCATGCCATTTGGGTTGAAAAATGTCAGTGTGACATATCAATGAGCACTAACAACTATATTCCATGACATGATGGACAAGAACATGGAGGACTACATGGATGACACATTGGATAAATACAAGGAAATAGGTACTCATATTGATGACCTAAGAAAGATACTAGATTGAATGGAACAATTCCAACTTAGACTCAATCCAAAAAAGTGTGCCTTTAGAGTACAATCAGGGAAGCTCTTAGACTTTATAGTTTCAACAAAGGGAATTGAGGTAGATCTCACAAAGGTGAAAGCTATACTAGAGATGGCTCCGCCATGCAACATCAGTCAAATGAGGACACTACAAGGAAGACTCCAATCCATCAAGAGATTCATGTCGCAACTGGCAGATAGAGCACAACCCTTTACTAAATTACTACATAAAGGGGTCACCTTCAAATGGGATGAACACTGTGAAGCCAACTTTAGAGAATTGAAAGGGTATCTAGCTACTTCTATTATTATGGCACCTATCCAAGGGAAACCATTACTCCTATACATTTTAGCTATAGCTACATCCTTGGGAGTATTACTGGCACAAGAAGATGAAACAAAGAAAGAAAGAGATATCGACTACATCACTAGAACACTAGTCACCTATGTGCTCAATTATAGCATTATTGAAAAAGCATGCTTAGCAGTCATCTTCGCATCACAAAAATTGAGACAATACATGCTCTCTCATATAGTAAGGCCCATCGCTAAGATAGATCCTCTAAAATATCTCCTGAGAAAGATAGCATAACATGACGTTTGGCAAAATGGGTCCTAATTCTAAGTGAGTTTGAAATTGAATACATAGAAAGGAGAGCTATTAAAGGATAGGTTCTCACAGACCAGCTAGCTGACTCACCACTCCAGGATGATGAACCTTTAAGGATTGAATTCCCTGTTGAAAAAATCATGCATTTAACTGAATATCCATGGAAGATGTATTTTGATGGTTATTACACACAACAAGGCTCTGGAGTAAGGGTGCTGTTCATAACCCCTCAAGGATACAAGATACCCAAGTCTTACAATTTAATGTTTCCATGCATGAACAACATTTTAGAATATGAGACATTGGTAAATGGACTCAAGCTTGCCATGGAATGGAAAATTGTAGAGCTACATGTGTATGGTGACTCCCAACTCATCATCAACCAAGTCAATGGTGATTATCAAACGAAGTATGAGAAGTTGATGCCCTACAAGCAACTGGTTGATGATTTAAAAAATTATTTTGTCTTCATCACATTCCAGCCGATACCAAGATCAGAGAACAACACAACGGATGCTATGGCTACCTTAGCATCCATGTTACAATTAGAAGAACATTAGTTTTGTTATAAATTCTTGGTGGAAGAACTATCCAATCCAGCTTTTGATACCTATGAATGCCAATTCATCTGTGCTTTGACCACCAAGGAACCATCTTGGTATTCTCATATTGTTGCTTATCTAAATGACCAAATGATTGGCCCTAATCTATCAAGAAATGAAAACAGAGCCCTAATTTGGACAACATTGTGTTATGTACTCATAAATAATAACTTATATCGATGCGGTCTTGATGGTACGCTTCTTAGGTGTTTAGAACTCAAAGAGTCTGATCTTGCATAAAAAGAAGTCCACAAAGGTGTATGTGGATCACACTCGAATGAATTTTCATTAGCTAAGAAACTACTCAGAGTAGGCTATTATTGGCCTACCATGGAGAAAGATGCTATTCAATTTTTAAAAACATGTATTAAATGACAGACACATGGAAATATCATCCATGCTCCTGCTAGAGAACTTATACCTTTCATAACACATTAGCCATTTCAGCAATAGGCCTTTGGCTTGGTTGGAAAAATATATCCCAATTCTTCAAATGGACACAAGTTCATCATTACGACCACTAAGTATTTCACCAAGTAGGTCGAGGCCATGCCACTAATCAGAGCCACTAGAAAATAGGTGGCTATGTTCATTTTGAACTACATTATTTGTAGATATGGGATACCCTCATCTATTGTGACAGACAATGGGGGACAATTTAAAAATCAAGACATTGATGACCTTTGTGAACAGTTCCCTATCACTCTACATTGCTCCTCAATCTATTATCCTTAAGGTAATGGATAGGCTGAGGCATCAAACAAAAATATTTTAAAAATCTTACACAGAATTTTAAGTAAGTCTGGCAGGGACTAACATCTACAATTAAATCTAGCACTATGGGCCTATAGAAAAAGCATAAGAACATGAATAGGAGCTATTCCATTTTCTCTAGTATATGGCGTTGAAGCAGTACTACCTATTTAGGTTGAAATCCCATCATTGTGGATATCTTTACAAGGACTTGTTACTAATGAGCAGTACTGCATTGATCAGGTGAATTCTTTAGATCTCCTTGACAAGCACAGAAAACAAGCATTCGATCATCTAAAGGTATATCAAGTAAGAATTTCCAAAGGCTACAACAAGAAGGTCAAACAAAAAAAATTTGAAGTGGGAGATCTCGTCCTAAAGGAGAACACTAAAAACCAAGCTAAATGAGAGTAGAAAGAAAAGTTTGAAACTAACTGGTTAGGGCCTTATGTTAGCACTGCTACTTTTGGGAGTGGAGCTTATCAACTGGAGACACTTGAAGTGGACATTCTTCCAGATCTTATCAACACTCTACATTTGAAGCGGTTCTAAGCTAGATGTTGGGCTAACAGAGCTTGTACAACATAAAATTCTTAGAAAATGCCAAAAAAAATTAGAAAATTAATCCTGAAGAAATCCAAAAATAGTGGAAAAAGTCTAGAAGAAAGGTATCCTTGGTGAAAACCTGGCAAACAGGCACCTTGGTACTATAAAAATATTAAAAAAACTATAAATAGAAAAAAAAATTGAAAAAAAAAGTGCCTTGATGAAAACCTAGTAAAACAGGCATCTTGGTAGCAAAAAAAAATGAAAAAGTTTGGCCAAGTGGTGAAAACCTGGCAATTAGGCGTCACTTGTATTCTAAACTTCATCTATCAATGCATTTCTAACACTGAGCCCTCAAAATTTCACCTGTGCTCTTACACTGACTTCATTTCCTAAAGAACTATCTTATCCTTGCTTGGGATTTGTCTACATTTCTATTTTAGGGAAAAAATCATTCTGCACTGGGGGCATCTCGACGCTGGCACCAAAATGTCACTTTCACAAAACAAGGATGGCACAAACATTGCACTAACATGAACAAAGTCCTGAAGGCCTCCATAGGATTACAAATAGGAATACTAATGTACACAGACATGGAACACCTATTTGCTTGAATTCCACACTTTTTGATTGTTGAATCTATACTGCTCTTGAAAAATGAATCAATAGTATTTATCAATACTACCTAAACACGGTTTGGACTTGGATTGATCAAGACTCTTCTGTGTCTTGATGATGTTTTAACTAGGGGCATCTAAGCAGTTTAGAATTTTATTTGATTGATTCTCAATTGATGGTTGTTATGTCTTCCGAGTTACTCCATGACGTCTGTGCAAAGACAAAGAGTTGCAAGGATGGAGGGCATAACATTTTCTTGATTTTCTACATTTGGTGATTGTTCCAAATGATCCTAAAACTTATACCTAACCTGGATGTTTATTGTAAGAGCTACCACCATGAGTGGATAGCTGCATATATCTCGATCTTTGTTATGTGTAAACTATGGTGAGTTTGAAAAAATTTCCTTGTCTATTTTATAATTCATATTCTCACTAAGGTATGCGAAGCATAATGTACCCAAGGATATGAATTTTCAAGGTCATTGTGGGTTCAATATCTTGCCTTATAGAGATTCTGATATATTAAAAGGAAGGTGACTGTTTTGTTATCTTGGCTTCTATTCCTTGATGCCTAAGTCTCTTTCCGACATTACAATAGATATAGTATTCATACTGTCATAATATCAGTAGGTATTAGTGATGGTTGTACTATTATGAGATATCCATTCCAACAAGCACCCAATGATGATAAAATGATCCAATATCTGCAAATCAGTGACAAAGTCCTAAGAGTCTGCATGTAGTTGCATTTAGAGATTGCATGATGCATTTTTGAAAGAAGAAAAAACATAAGGGATTTGACCTCAAAATCCTTTCTACTTTCTTCTTCTAAATCCAAGATATTTAAAAATACATGATTCCTAAAATCTTTGATCAATCGGGAACAAAATCAAACTCACCTTTTTAAGGTAATTAACTTGGTACTTGTGTGTCTACTCTTAACACACCCTCATTTTTCCAATTCTTCTAATCTATTCTTTCTTAACCGGCCCGATCCTTGCAAGTGATGCATTCTTTCATTGAGGGATTTTATTTATTTCCTTCGATTTTGTTCCTGAGGGGGCATGATACTATTATATTCCAATCAAATTTTTGCTCCAAACAACATCAAAATGACTTCATTATCAAACAAACTAGGGGCATGACAGTTTCCTTGACTAAGTCAGAACTATTGGATAGAAAGATTTGGTTCTCGTAAGATAGATGTCTTATGTCTCCTTAATTTAAAAATATTCATACTAAGCTGCTCGCAACTTCATACTAACTTTTGGATGACAACCAAGTTCAGAATCAGTATTATCAATCTTTGGATGACAACGAAGTCCATAATTGGTATCTTTAAGATCTTTTATTGGCCTTTGGAAAACAACCAAGTTCAAATTCAATTCTATCAGTTTGGTTTGATCAAGTGCGAGACTGATCTCGCATTTCGTTCGACAACCAAGAACAAAATTCTCAATCTTTCTGAAGTCAAAATTAAAAACTATATTTGAATCAATGTGCTTCTCACACATCAATTCAAACAGGGGCAAATGTAACCACCTAAATTTGGTCTGCTTAGACCATAGACCCTATTTTCCCTAAGTGTGATCATACCCCCAATTATGTCCAAACAACACTGTTACTGCTTGGCATAATTCCTTCAAATTGGCTTTAACTCCTAAGTGATCTAGTCACTAATTTACATTAATCACTTTAGCCAATCCAATCAATTCAAATCAATAACATGGCTAAGGTAATTAATTTAAAAAGGAATTAATGAAATCCTAATCAATTGCTCACTTGCAGAAGAACCAATCTCCTAGCTTGATTAATCTAATTAATTAGCTATAGTCCTTTAATTATTAAAAAGCAATTAAGTTGTTTAAATAATTAAAATCCCTTTTTTTGAATGAATTAAATAAGTTTAATTCATTTCATTTATATTCCTCTAAACCCCTAACCTAACCTATTTCAACCACTTCTACCCTAGGTTCTAACCCATCCCAACCTATTCCCCCCATGCTAATCTAATTCTATCCCTAATTCTAATCCTAAGCTACCCTTAAGCTTGTCACATTCCATTAGGAAGTGATTAGGAACCCAACCCACTTGGGAGAGTCAACTTTCTCAAGCTTGACTCTCTCCAAGTCCACTTTCTCAAGCCATCCTCTTACACCCTTCCCATGCCTGTTAAATTCTTGCATTTAATGTGTTTTCCTCCACCATGCCTCAAAGGAATTAATGGCTCTTACATTTCATTAATGACCTGAGGGGCTCCATAAATGAACCTTGTCTTCCCTCTCTCTCTCTCTCTCTCCCATTCTTCAATAAATAGGATGGATTTTGAGCTCAAATGGCCTTGAAATTAGAAGTCTTTTATTGTATCACTGTAATGCTCCATAATTTCAAAGAGTTGATAGCATCCTTATGATGCCCACATTTGGAGGATTGAAAGAGCAAACTCATTTTTCTCATGTTCTAGGACTTTCATATGGCTTTTTAGCTCATTTCTTAGTTGTATTGTTGTAATCTCCATTTCTAGAAATAACATGCATGCT
>MU226596.1:2219119-2233785 GCA_018584345.1 Thuja plicata
TCTGAGACAGTCCTAATGCAACTCGACAAAACTTCAATGCTAAGTGGATCCCTCAGTATTTTTGAATTGCCGCACTAGGGTTGGTTTGGTACACAATGTTATGTCGTGGATTGAATTAATTGATAATTTTTGCAAATTGTAGAAAGTGCTTGCAAATGAAATCAATTTAATCAATCAAAAACCTTTCAAAAATGGCTCTTTCAAATTGCACTAAAATTCCTACAAAGATTTAAGATAGTCTTACAAGCTATGCACCCAATTTAATAATGTGGTGATTAAGTTAATTTGAAACTTCACCAAATTTAACAGATATGCTAATGATCATGAAATAACCCAAAATCTAAGGTCCAAAGCTGTTGGAAAATTGTAAAATCTAACACACCTGATAAGCCTCAAATGTTTAAAAACTCTCTATAACCTTTCCTGACTTGCCTTATATGATCTTGAATTGATGCATACACGAGTTTAACAATAGAAAAATAATATTAATACGTCATCCTCAAGGCTACCAATGGACTTTGCAAACTCAGATAAAAAATCCTCCAAAAGGGTGCCAACAGGCACTGCTGATTAACATCCACTTTCAAGAAACTTTAACCAACAACAAAAATCCCTATTGAATGATAAATCACCAGTTTGAATTACTAAGTTTTCTCCATGAGATTCACTATATAACAAGCAGTATCACATAGACGTTAGGCACACAACCAGATTCAACAACCTTTACCAACATCCTCCCTGCTATAATAAAACGAAAGCCTTGGAACATGGGATGGACATCCATCAAAGCATAGTGAAGGTTCATTTTAACAAATGATATGATGGGCAGTGCACTAGTAGATATGCATACAAAAATTAGAAGGCACAAACAATAAAAACATGAAAGAGTTCACTCAAAGAATCATCGCAGAGCTTGAATTCAGTCATTAGACCATATATAAAAGTCTGCAAAATGCAAAAAGAACTTAGAGAATAATATTTGATTTAAACATATGTGAAGGATCAAACTAAATATTCTCTAGAAATATCTAAAGGCTCCAATGACAAGTTTGCTCCAATGACAAGTTTGTATATAGTTCGATTTCTCACATTAACACTACAAATGGCAAAAATCGATATTTATATTTTCTTTAATCTCAGACATTAACCATAATAAAGAATAATTGCATGCATGCTAAAACACAGTGACTATTAATTATCTATCACCCAAGATACAAGTATTTGTTATGGGGGAATGAAGTTGTTATGGGAGACATTGACAAAAATTTTAATTTACGTATGAAGATGACGCAACTCTAGCATCCTAAGATCATTTGATAAATAGGATTTATAACATGCAAATCTCTCGTAGCCAATGCACTTATTTGATAGATAATTATTTACATGATATATTGTGTAAAATTCAAATTGTTTATTTTCTTTCAAATATGAAAGACGCCTCACACTCTATGCTTTGCTCACTAAAATTCACTCTTTGTTGAACATAGCTCAATATGTAGATGATATTATAGGAATGATATAAGATGTTATATCTATGTAGATGAGATCCAACCATGTGAAGGTCAAAGCTCATTTGGCCCCTCCTAGGAGCCTCTTATGACCCTTTACAACACTTTAAGACCTCTAAGATGTATTCTTTGGGATCATAAAGGGTCATAAGGGGTCCTGAGACATAACAACTGAGAAATATAAATGTAGGCATCATGGTCACAATTGTTTGGAGACAAAAAAATAATTGAGTGGTATACCGAGACGATGGAACACAACAACTACTCCTCCAGTTCCAAGTTGACACAGTAGGATCCAAAAACCATAGATAAGGAATAAATTTAGAGAGCGGAGGAGGAGGGCCATAACGGCCGAAATAATAGAGGGACCCTATATTATTTTGGTCATTACTATTGGAATTAATGCGATGTGTATACTGAGGGGGGAGGGGTGAAGCAGTACCTCTAAAACTTTTGTATCCTTTTATCAACTAACCTTTGTGTAATCAATTGTTTATCAAATCATCTGTTCTATACTATCTTGATGTAAGATATATAGACTCATTAACTTAACCATACATGTGAACATTCATAGAAACATTCATGAAAGTAATTGACACATAACACAAGATATAGAGTCACAGAAAACTCTTGTTAGGAAGTAAAAACTACCGTGGGGATGGCACCCACAAACTTTTCACTATCTGAAGATTGGAAGGGGCTGGTTAAGGCTTACAATTTGATCACTTATGATGATCTACCCTATTAAGAGTATCTGTGGAGACCTATTAAAGTATACTCTATTAAGATCTTTTGCAACACTATTGAGTGTGCACTCGGTTAAGAGATTTACAATTGGATGGTTAAATCCACCTTCCTTGAAAGGATTTTTAAACTTTGCTTCATTTGTTAGAATGAGAGCAAATTACAATTTGACCTGGTGTATGAAATATCCTATTGCTAATTATAGATCCACTTATATTTACATGATTAATTATATCACCTAATGTTATTGAATAATACCTCTGTTGTTCGGTAGCCTCTGTTCTTGGTTCTTGATAACCAAATTCACCTTTTGTTGTTCTAGTTTTTGAAACTTTTAGTCTAATCTATAGAGGTGTTCGATGGATAAATTCATCCTCTCATCCTCCTCTCTCATTCATAATTATTGATTATAAAATCTATTTATAAGATAGATTCACCTAATCAAGTTTCATGTAAAACAATATTAACTCTAAGATCACAGGTTTACAACTTTACCTTGATCTCCTAGTCTACATGTTTTAAATTAGTTAGATTGATTATAACACTTACATTTATGTTTGTTGTCCCTAAAGAAATGGTTTTAAAAACAAATTAGGATTCAATAAATAGAATAATACTATTTTATCTAACGTGGAAGTCAGATCCACTTTTTGCGGGCTATAACTGACTTTCAGTTTCTGTCAGTCAGTTATGATCTTAAGTCAGTTGACTGTCTTTCAGGTTCCTTGCTTGAACTATTTCTCGGGTTGAACTTTGACTATTCTCGCAGGTTGCACTATAACCTGCTTATCGGGTTCCACTTTCGGGTTCCTCTTTATCCTTTCCATTTTGCATTTTTGGTTTACTCTTTGTTCTGTGCTTCGGTGTATGTTTACCGAAAGTGTTCTTTGCATACTAATGGAAAAATAATGTCATCAATCTCCCCCTTTGACATTAGTATTAAAAAAGGATATGTGCAAAATACTAAGAAAATTTTAAGTATGTATATCATATACAATCCTTAGTCATTTCATGACTCCCCCTATGTATATGTCGGTATATCATTATACTCCCTTTTATGTTCTTTTATTGTAGTACTGTATAGCTTCCCTATCTATACATATCATTATTCCCCCCCTCTTCTGAATTAAGGGAAAAGGTGTATACCTTATAGTTTATCAAAAAATGTGAGAGTGTGAGGACTTCATGTTTTCCATCATCTTCTCCCATTGGTCCTTCAAGTTTTCTAGAGTCATATGCTCGAGTGTGATCTTTGAATGCATATTTTAGATGTTGGCTGCTATAGACATCTCGGGGGTGGCTATCAGTTGTCTTTCTAAACTGATATGTTGTTGAAGTAGTGTTAGTTTTGGTAGAAGTTTACCTTGGAGCTCGGTGACCTCTTCCCTGAATTGTGTTTCTTCTTCCCACAGTTTTTGCCTTAGCCTTTTTATTTCAATAGTTTTCTCATAATGCAATTTAATTGTATTGTCTTCGGTGCTTAAACTCTTAGCACTGTTAGGTAGATCAAAATCTAACTTTTCTATGTTATCAAGTTATGCTCCTTAGTGAATTTCTCCAGTGTGCTTAGTTGTTGAATCAAGGAAATAGCTTCACTAATGATTGTATCTAATTAACTTATGAATTTTGAAAGCTTTACCTTGTTTATTGCCACTTCTTGGCTAATCTTTTCAACAAGTTTGTTCTTGTAATTCTGCTCTACTCTCTCCTCTATTGGCTTTTCTGCATCAATGTTTTGCATTATAATGGCTTCAGTGAGAGTGTCTAGTTGATCAAGGATAGGTCTATTATGATCAACATTAACATCAGGTATAATTTGACTCAAGATGTTCCTAGTTGTTTCAAGTACCATGGATTCTTGGTGCTATTTTTTTGGTTTCTCCTGTAATGCCTTCCTTTGTCATATTTCACCGTACTCTTTAAGTGCTTCATAGTCTAGTGTAGTTGGGTCACATTTGTGTATCTCAATGGTTTCATCTAGAGTGACTTCCAACTTACTCTTTTTTAATTTCTTCTTCTTCTAAGTTTCACTTGAATGTAGAACCATATCCAATTTCTCAGCTTTGCCTATTGTGCTGTTGTGTGTAGGTGTACCTTTGTCCTGTTGCTCAGGGTTTGACTTTCAATTGTATGAGGACATCTCCTTTTCAACCTTCGGTGTCCCTGTAGTGTCACCTTTTGTTTCCTTTGGTGTGGTATCAATTGTTTGTTCTTGAATATCCTTTTCCTTAGGTCCATCATCAACATCATCGTTTTGTTTATCTTCATTAGTGGTGTCTCCATCTTTTTGTTCTTCTCCAATAACATTTTGTTCATCGTTAGTGTCTTTCTTTCCTCCATCTCCTACATCCTCAGGAATGCTTGAATCTCTGTCAGGTGATTTTCCTTTTTCTTGAAGTATATTGATGGCTTGCATCAATATTGGCATATTGTTTGATATGTTCACCTGTGAAGTGTCAAATGTTGTGTCCTATTTGTCAGTTTTGTCCTTGATAATAGTGACATTTTCATCATTTTGAATATCCTTTGAAGGATCATCTGTGACATCAATTACTATATTATCAATAGTAGTGTTAGGCCATGTTTCATCAACAATATCTGCTTGTTTGTTTCCTATTGTATCCACTTCTTCCTTATCTATCTCAGCTATTGTGTCATCCTTAGTGTTATCTATATTAATGTATTTTGGGCTTGTCTTAACTAGTGTGTATTTCACTTCTCTTTCTGGGCTTTCCTCTTCAATAGGCTGATTGAGTATCTTACTCCATATTTTGGTGCTTCCTTTTTATAGCTCTATGAGCTTCCCTTGTAGAAACTTATAAGATCTTTGCTTTGGGAGGAACTCTTTTACATGTTTCTCCATCATTTCATTAATTTCTACCTTCTTGGATCTGGGAGGCATAAGAGTGAACAAGACTATTTATCTGATTTCCTTATCCGAATGCAAGGCGAATGTCCATCGTGTTGATAACGTATTTTGAAGTTCTTTTGGCATAATTTTATCAAATTATGCTGGCACATATTTGAAGTTTATCATTGCTTTAATCAAAGCGTCCTCTACTTTATTTGGATGGTCGGGTTCTAATGTCAGCCATCTTTTTACCTTGGCATCTGTCATGCCACCTCTTTCAACAATAGATTCACAAATTTCATCAATGTTCTTTGGAATCTTTACTTTTTCAACTTCTATACCCTCATCTTCTTGGATATCCTCAATGTTCTCCATGGTTCTGATTAACCTTCTTCTTTTGGTAGTGCCTCTTTTTGGAGGTGCTAGTTTCCTCTTATAGGTTCTAACTAGTCCTTTCTTGAGAGGTGAAGGAAATTCACTTTGAGTTGTCTAACTTCTTGTCCTTGATGCATTTGTGGTCCTTTGCTTCTTTGCTGGTGAGAGAAGTGGTGTATCAGACTCGGTTGAGTCTATGTCAATATTTTCTTCATCTTTACCAGTGGGTGTTTGAGCCTCAGTTTCTTCCTCCTATATCACCTATATGATCTTCTCTATATTCTTGACCATTTTATCCTTCTTTCTTATAATTTTTTTCACAACTAAGCAACTTTTTATTCTCTCTTTGGCTTCTTCATAAGAACCAAACTTAGGTTGTGATTTTTCTAATGGATCGTTCAATACTGCCACAATAGCATTAGATGCTTTATCTATGTTCACTTCATAGTCAAGTGGTGCTAGCCATGTTGTCCTTGGTATAGCTGGCTTAAAGTAGGTGTAATCAATGTCAACCATAAAACATATGTCAGTCTTGAATTTCACAATGAGTTGCTTGGGGATCCTTACCCTCTCTTGCATTCTATTCTTGAATACAACAATGTATTCATCCATGGTTGTTTCAAAATTGTCTCCTAGTCATTTAATGAATTCACTAATCTGAATGATGACTGGTCTAGTTGCATCCCATTGTACATTTCCTATTGATGGGAATGTTTCTTTTACGTAAAAGAATATGCATATAATGAGGGAACTGAACTTACATGAATTAGACTTTGCATTCCTTATAAGCTATGTCCACTACATTGGATGGTATGCTATTCATTCTTCTGGCCTAAAAGAACTTTTATCTGAGGACACATGCTCCAAATTTCAATTCAATATCATTGATGGTGGATACTCTTAATCCTCTGCCATCACATGTGGCTCCTATATTATTCTCTATTTCATTCTTCGGTGGATACTTCAATGCTTTTACCTTGTCGGTAATGGAATAACTAGTGACAGTGTGAATGACATCCCTGGTTATAGTTTTCGGTTCATCCAACCATAAATTTTGGTCATGGAGTCTGCTAAGTACTAACCGAATCCATTCAGTTTTAAAATCCTTCAAGAAATGTAGGGAATTTGTTAAACCCTTAACCTCAATTTTTTTATGCTCTTCTTTGAGCTTTCCATTACTGTCACAAAGATTCTGATAATCTTGATCTACCTCTATATCACCAATTTCTGCAATTTTTTAGTGAATGTATGCTCGCACATCCTCGACGAGAAAACCCTAGCTGGCATTCGGGAGAATTCTACAGCATTTTTGGGTTTTGAGGAAACCTCAGGACAACTCTTATAATGAGGTTCCTCATAGGCTGAGTTCTTAACGAGGTTAACCTTGTCCTTCTTAATACTTTTCAATTTAGCAGTTCTTGAAGTTGTAGCCATTTTTTGAGATTTAGGGTTGTTTGAAAAATGTGTAAACAAGGTCTTTGGTTGATGTAAGAACTTACTGATTTATTTCTATAGTGATTTCTAATCAGTTGGGAGTGCTTGGTTGTCGAGTTGGGGTCGCTCTATGCTCTGGTTGATTCTTGCTCAAAATTGTCTTTGTCACTTTGCTCTTATCACGGGTGAGAAATGAAGTCTCTTTGTCAGGTATTTATAAGCGTTTCCCTAAAATTTCCATCATAAATGCTCAACAATATTTTAGTTTACAAAGACTGGAGTCATCGGGGAACATTTAACTTATCTTTCAGTTTTCAGTGCATTGGGAAGTCCTTTCAACTTGCTTTGTTTATTGACGGGTTTCAGTGCTCGCAACATCAACTTTCACAATATCTGATGACTGGTGGATTTTGATGTATGGTGAAAAGAACCTGCATGTGGTTATTGAAGGATATTAGTTCACACTAGCACTTTACCTTTTCATGTATACCGACACATTTCGGTATGTATTGACTAATGAGATAGTTTTCACAGATTTTAACAAGTAATTTCATGATGCATATTTATTTATGCTAATATGGCATTTCATCAACATATTATGGAACTGATGTAAAATAATGCTTAGAGTAATGCAGTTCCACACATACTTGTTCTTCTTAGGTGGGGGTGGTGATGTCACCAGATCCATTGGATAGGGTGTCTCCAATTACATTTCTTGGTCCTCCTTCATCATATTTTGAATCATTTCTCCACATTTTTCTCTCATCTTTTAGATGTCTTGAATGGTATTTCCATTGAGAAAGGCGTTGGTCTTTGTCATTCTGTCTCTGCAGTCTTCCTTGAGATGACCAATTTTATGATAGTGTAAACATGCCATTCTGGGGTTAGTCCAACCTCTAAAATTTCTAGTCCATTGTCTCATACATTTTACAACAATGTGACCAAATCTTCCACATGTTGTACAATTTTTCCATGTGTTGTAATCCCATATATTTTGGTTACCAACTCTTTTTGGTTGATAGGTAGTTTCTTGTCCTTTAGGCTTCCATGCTTGCTTTCTCTTTTTCCAGCATTCAAGAGTTGTGTGTCCATTCATTTTGCAAGTTGGATGGTATTTTCCATGTAGGTTTCCTTCTTTGGTTGTTTCATCTAAGATTTACATTCATATTCTTTATGTCCTTTCTTGTTACATTTATAACAAAATCCTATGAATGAAGATGTGGATTTAGGAGTACCTTTCATTTTGTTCCTGCATACATTTGATGTGTGGCCTTGCTTTCCACAGTGATTGCATGTTAGCTTTCTTGGTCTTGGATTTGCATAGACATCCTTTGGATCAGCTTGATTGGGTGATTCTCCATTCTCAGTATAGCCTAGACTAGTGTTGTTGTTGAAACTTCATTTTCCTTCAAGAAAATCATCCATTCTTTTATTGCTCTCTTAAGGTTTCTTGATAATTTCAATATGCTCTTGTTGAATTCTTAATTTTTGTTTCAACTTTTCATTTTCTTCCCTTAGCTCACCAATAGCTTCTATTCTTTCAATGAGTTCTTTATTCATTTTGTTTGCCTCTTGACTCATAAGAATGATCTAATTTGTAATCTCAGGGTGATGCTCTATAAGTCCTTGTATTTCTGACTTTCTTTCTATTAATCTTTCAGTGATCTTTCTTCTGTCATCAATTTCCATTGTTCTTTATTATTCAACTTTCCTATCATTGTTCATGACATCATCATCTTTATCATTTGTGTCTCTTGACCAATTTGCAGCATTTTAACTTGCTTTGTTAGATGTTGATTGATTTATTTTAACCTTCTGATGTATTCTTCAGATGTATCTATTGCTTTGCTTGTATTTGATCCTGACGACTCAAAGAAATATGGTATCTCTTCTTCATGGTAATCTGTTTCATTACTTCAAGATGCCTTAATATTTCTTTCATCTAACAGCTATCTCATCTTTATTCTAGCTTCTTTATACTACTCATACAAGATCTAAATTTCTAGCTTCTGATTCTCAATACTTTTGTCAAGTCTGTACTTCTCCATTGTATGATATTTTCTCTTAAGACTTTAAGCTTTCCAAATAGGAGACTAGAATCTGATACCAATTGTTGGAATTAATGGGAAGCATGTACTCAGAGGGGAGGGGTGAATTAGTACCTCTAAAGATTTTGTATCCTTTTATCAATTAACATTTGTGTAATCAATTGTTTATCCAACCATCTGTTCTATACTATCTTGATGTAAGATCTATCAATTCATTAACTTAACCATACATGTGAACTTTCATAGAAACATTCATTAAAGTAATTGACACATAACACAAGATATGATATCACAGAAAACTCTTGTTAGCAAGTAAAAGCTATGGTGGAGATGACACCCACAAATTCTTCACTATCTGCAGATTGGAAGGGGTATGTTAAGGCTTACAATTTGATCACTTCTGATGATCTACCTTATTAAGAGTATCCATGGAGACCTGTTAAAGTATACTTTGTTAACCTATTTTTATACACTATTGAGTGTGCACTCGGTTAAGAGATTTAAAATTGGATGGTTAAATCCACCTTCCTTGAAAGGCTTTTTACACTTTGCTTCACTTGTTAGAATGAGAGAAAATTAAAATTTGACCTATTGTATGCAATCTCTTATTTCTTATTACAAATTCATTTAAGTTTACATGAATAAGTATATCACCTAATGTGATTGAATAATACCTTTGTTGCTCGGTAGCCTATGTTCTTAGTTCTTGATAACCAAATTCACCTTTTGTTGTTCTAGTTCTTGAAATTTTTAGTCTAATCCATAGATGTGTTTGATGGCTACATTCATCCTCTCATCCTCCTCTCTCATTCATAATGGATGATTACACCATCTATTTATAAGATAGATTGAGTTAATCAAGTTTCACGTAAAACAATATTAACTCTAAGATCATGGGTTTATAAATTTACATTGATCTCCTAGTCTATATGTTTTAAAATATTTAGACTAATTAAAACACTTACATTCATGTTTCTTGTCCCTCAAGAAATGGTTTTAAAAACAAATCAAGATTTTATAAATATAATAAGACTATTTTTTCTGACATGGAAGTTAGATCCACTATTTGTGGGCAGTAACTGACTTTCAATTTCTGTTGGTTAGTTATTCTCTTAAGTTAGTTGACTGTCTTCTAGGTTTCTTTCTTGAACTATTTCTCGGGTTACACTTTTACTGTTCTCTTGGGTTACACTATAACTTGCTGGTCAGGTTCCACTTTCAGGTTCGCCTTTATCTTTCCATTTTGCATTTTCTGTTTACTCTTTGTTCTATCTTTTGTTTTATGTTTACTGAAAGTATTCTTTGCATACTAATGGAAAAATAATGTCATAAGTTACGACCCTCCTACACTCTCTAAATTTGTTCCTTATCTATGGTTTTTGGATCCTGCAGTGTCAACTTGGAACCGAAGGAGTAGTGGTTGTGTTGCATCATCTGGGTATACCATTCAATTATGTTGTATCTCAAAAAAATTGTGACCATGATATCTATATTTATGTTTCTCAGCTGTTGTGATATCTACATTTATTTTTATCAATTGTCATTATTATGTACATTTTCTTTATGTGTTTGGCTTCTCTCTCTCGTATCCAAAATAAGATTTTCCCACTCTGAATCGAGAATGCATGTGTAGATGCATAGAATATGCATGGATAATAGGTGGAGCTAAAAAAACACACCACGTTTATGCATGGATAACTTAGGATTGTGAAAAATACAACAAGACTCCAAGGCAAATGTTCTAAAATTTCATGTTCACAATGGTTTTGAATCAAGGTGTTTGCGACCAATGAATGTTTACAGAACTTTTGAAAAGTTTTGCAAATATTTTAGAATGTTTTTAAGGGTATTATGAATGTTTTGAAGGCTATTATGAATGTTTTAAAAGTATTTATGGAAATTTGTTGCAATTTTTGAACACTCACATAAGACACATCAAGAAGAATTTTTTGAAAGTCTTGATTTGCTTGCATGATGAGGACATTACCCTCGCCTATAAGAGTCAAAATTATGATGTTTGCGATGGTCTATAACTTAAAATACCTAATTAAAGACCTCTATCAAAAATGCAAATCTAATGTGTTTTTCAGCTCCACCTAATATCCAATGCATATGAATTAAGATTTCAAATTGAACTAGGCACCTCCTTCTGCATTGCCTGAAACCAAAAGATTGTCACAGTCAACATCTAAAACCATTATTGAAATTTTTTTATAATTAAAAACTACATTAATACTTACTATATAGTTATGAACCAATTGAATCACCTCATCCTCTCTCATCTATATTTGAGGAGTCTAAGGTTGAATCTTTGCCAATAGAGTTAATCTAGTCAACTCTAATTTTCTCAACACAAAGGGACATTTATCATAGTTATAGAAACATGATTATGTTTAAATGGAATATACCAAGGAGTACAGATGGGGAGCTCCCACTCCTAGAGCCTTCTCGCTCTCTCCTAGACCTTCTCTTGGTCTTTCTTAGGGTTTCAATCACTATCCTAACTAGAGGATTCCTATCTGATCCTCTAACACACTAGGAGCTCTCCACCAAGTTTAGTTCTTTGCCAGTCCCTTCTCCATAACCCTTGACATTCATGGTTTTCCTTGGTCATCTATTCTTCCATCTTTCTCATCTTCTTATGGTTTGGATTCCTGACTTAATTAGGTCTCCTTCAACCCTTCTAGTTCCAATCTTGGAGATCTTTCACCCAATTTCCAATCGGGTTCAAGATTTCTAGTCTTCTAGGCCTTGTAGCCTTTTTAGGCCGATTAGCCCTCCTAAACATTGAAAAAGTGGGTTTTCTCTCAAAATCCCTTAACACCCCTGGAATCTAGATACATATTCCTTTTGGGTTTTTCCTAATCTTATAGATTTTCTAGGTCTTATTTTCCCACCTTGTCTGTATAGTGGACTTTCATCAAACCCCTAAAATTAAGGGTTTATAGGGCATGAACACTGGTTTGGTTTCTTGACTTTATTTATTTGATCTAACATCCTCCTCTAAACTTCTCCTTCCATCAACATGTATCTATTACATTACCCTACAATCCTCTACCATTGATTAGCACACACAGATCACTAAGAAATCTTCATTGCCACTATTTTGTTCAGTTCCCCTAGCCAGAATAGGCAGTACTCACCTAGGGCCTGAATGTTCTCTTTCCTTCCATGCACACACAAACTCCAAAAACTATATATAAATTTTATATACAAGGATTTACTTGATTCCAAGTGGTCATAAAAATTTGGACAACGAGAATTCCAAGAAAAGCCATTATCTACATGGCTGGTCCAAAACTGGACAGTAAACCAGTGAAACCTAAAATATTTACAAAATGTTAACCAGTACGAGAAAATGATTAAACTAATGCCACATAGAGTAGGTAAAAAATACATAAAATAATCTTAATGCATTAATTCAACCCATTCAATCCATTAAGGTATTATATGATGGTTCTGTCTACAAATATAGTGTAAAATCTTACTGCTCCACAAACAATCCATACAAAATGAACTCCAACTGTCACTTTAGGGTTTGTTCCACCTGATATATCCTATACAAACATGTCTATACCATCATTTTGGGATTTGGGCATAATTAAAGCCGATTCCTAAAAACTAGGGAATGTTGTCATGACAACTTTGCAAAGTTGCAAAAGTTGTCATGACAACTTTAACAACTTTTGTCCAAATGACATTCTTTCAACCCCAATGGCCCAATTTGGTTTCAAAACTTACCGAATGACCCTAAAACCCTTAAAAACATTTAAATCTTAAAAATTGCCACATTTTGGAGTTTTGGTCAACCCTTTGACCTTTTGGTTGACTTCTAAGGATATAGTCCCCTAGATGCAACTTGACTCAACCACTAACAAAACCTAATCTCTACTAACCCTAAAAACACCTTAGACACACTTGGGACTTTATAACATAGTCCTTATGCATTGATGGTTTTCCAAACCAACCTATAAGCCAAAATGACTAACAAGATCTTTCAAAGACCTTAGGGTGCTCATGCACCATCCTCCCCCTGCAAAAAACAAGTTAAGGTACCTATAGTGTCATGAAATCCTCACTGATTCCATGCTTTTTAAAGTCACCCTTAGCTATCCAAGTGGCTTCTGCCTCTATTTTCTACCTCCATTTAACTAGATGCTCCATATAGACTTTATGCCTGGTCTACTTCTTCACTCTTGAATCCAATATCCTTTCAGCTTGTGGCTTGATCTGATCTAGAGTCTTGAACTCTCCTACATCCTTATCCACTTTAGTATTGTATTGTACTACATCCATTTCTAGCCCTTTATACTTTATCAAGTGCTTCACATTGAAGGTTTGAGAAATTGACATCTCCTTGGGTAGCTCCACCTTATAGGAATTGGGTCCATACTTGGTCAACACCTTACAAGGCCCAATCCTTTTCATCTACAGCTTAATAGGTATCCCCTTTTGTAGTCTTGCCTTATTCAAAAACACCATTACTAGATCACCCACTTTAAATTGTAGATCTCTTCTTCCCTCATCTCTCTTGGCTTTCAATTTCTGATTGGCCTCCATTAATGTCCTCCTAACCTATTCATGTACCTCTCTCATTGACTGAGATAAATTATCGGCATGACCACTGATGCCTTCATAACCTTGTAAGTCTCTCAACTCAAGTACATCCCTAGGATCTATCCCATAAAAAATCTCAAATGGGCTTTTACTTGTGGTCTTATTTGTGCTGTCATTGTAGGCAAATTATTCTTGAGGTATCACTTGGTCCCAACTTTGTCCATATTTGATGAAGGGTGCTCCCCTTAATGCCACAAACACATAACAGAAGTAGAGAAACAACAATAGTTTGCAAGAACAGAAAATGGGCTTCTTATTATCTCCACAAATGTGGAATTACAACTTTCAGAATTACAATATGCAAAGCCACATGGGCATTCCCCTTACAATATCCTGTAGGACAAAGCCTTGAATTATTACTCAGATCCACCCAGAACTGTCCCGAACTGCCTAAGACAACACTATGGGCCTTCTTTATATAGGCAATTTCCACCGCCCGAGAAGGTTCCAGAAATTTATCCCTTAGGGCCGACCAAACTTAGGATTATTTTATTTTTCAATTTAGTACATCAAAGTCGGCTCAAAATAACTTTTGAAACTCGAACAAAATTTTTGAAGGAAAATCATTTTCTGCTATTTCAGGTGGCCCAACTTCTGGAGACCATAAGTCATCACCAGTTGACCCGATTGACTATTATAACCCCATTTCAAAAATTCCACGAAGCGCTCTACAACACCTTAATCAAGCGAGCTTCATTGAGCCCAAGTTTTGACCTCATCTGGGCCTCTAAAGCCTTCAAAACTGAGCTCAAAGTTTCTGTACCCTGTTTTCAATACCGAAATTTTTTAGTATCTTCAAAACTAGACCTGATATAGCCATGAAAATTTACTAGTAGACTGATATGACTGAGATGAACCTCCACATGCAAAATCAGAACATTTTGAGATGGTATGACCAACTTACTAAAAATAGCAAGTTTCCATAAATAGCAGCTCTGCACAAGGTAGCCCTTATTGAAAATAAAACATAAATATTTTTGGGTGATGCAAGATTGCCCTTACACCCAGGATGCTCCTGCATCAGACACCCGAGGTAATTTGAGAAGTGACCCTGTCACGACTCAGGTGTGCAGAGGAAAACCAAGATGG
>MU226596.1:2238734-2261133 GCA_018584345.1 Thuja plicata
CAAAAATTTTGAAGGAAAATTATTTTCTGCTATTTCAGGTGGCCCAACTTCTGGAGACCATAAGTCATCACCAGTTGACCCGATTGACTATTATAACCCCATTTCAGAAATGCCACAAAGCGCTCTACAATACCTTGATAAAGAAAGCTTCATCAAGCCCAAGTTTTGACCTCATCCGGGCCTCTAAAGCCTTCAAACTAAGCTCAAAGTTTCTGTACCTTATTTTCAATACCAAAAATTTTCAATATCTTCAAAACTAGACCTGATCTAGCCATGAAACTTTACTGGCAGACTGATATGAACCTCCACATGCAAAATCAGAACATTTCGAGATCGTATGACCAACTTACTAAAAATAGCAAGTTTCCATAAATAGCAGCTCTGCACAAGGTAGCCCTTATTGAAAAGAAAACATAAATATTTTTGGGTGATGCAAGATTGCCCTTACACCCAGGATGCTCCTGCATCAACTTTCTTTTGTCAAACATTTCAACAAATTTCAACAAATTTCCACAAATGTCCCATTCACTTCACATCTCTGTTTACAACTATGCTTTTTGGCAAGCCATGTATACTCACTATCTCTTTAAATAACAAATGGGCAATATGGCTAGCATCACATGTTTTCTTGAATGGAACAAAATGGCTCATCTTGCTAAATCTGTATACTACCACAAACACACTGTCTAAACCAGTAGTTGTCCTAGGTAGTTCAACAATGAAATCTATATTGATGCAATCCCATGGTCTACTTGGGATAGGCAATGGCTGGTATAAGCCTGCATTTGATGAAGTTCCTTTTTCCTTCCGACACACCCCACACTGCTCTACATATCTCCTTATATCCCTCAACATTTTTGGCCACCAATAGAACCTCTCCACTATGTCTAGCATCTTGTTCAATCCAAAGTTTCTACTTAGACTCCCATTATGCTTCTCCTATATGATATTCTCCCTCATGGATACCCTTGGAACACATAATTGTTTCCCTTTGAACAAAAATCCATTTTGAAGAGTTTAATTTGCATACTCACATTGTAAGTGATTCTCAAATTCTTTGCACAACTTGTAGATCACTGAAAAGTTATCTCCTTCATATAGGTCCTTAAACCCTTCTACCCTTGTACTCTGCAAATGAATCTCTTGTACTATAAGCATATTTCTACTAAGGGCATTTGCAACTTTGTTTTGTACCCCTTCTTATGCTTAATTATGGTGTATGAATGCAAGAACTCCATTCATTTGATGTGCCTCAAACTATGTTTGTCTTGAGCATTGATATAACTCAATGCTTGGTTATCTATGAAGACAACAAACTCTTTAGGAAATAAATAATTCCTCCATTTATTTAAGTATTGTACAAGATCATATAGCTCCAAGTCATAGGAAGAGTACCTAGACTTTGCCTCATTCAATCTCTCACTAAAGAATGTCACAGGCCTACCTTCTTGGCTTAAGATAGCCCCCACTGCTATGCTACTGGCATCACATTCTACTATGAAAGGTTTTTCAAAACTTGGTAACAACAATATTTCCTAAGTAGCTACTTCCCTCTTCAATCTTTCAAACCCCTTTGGTCCACACAAATTTGGTTTTCAACCCTCCTTTAATGGTCTCTAGGACTGGAGTACAAATTTAACTCAATCTCCTAATAAAATTCCTACACAATTGGGCTAACCCATGGAAGATCCTAACTTCAGTCCCTATCTTAGGAGTAGGTTGGTTCAATATGGCCTCTACTTTGTTCTTATCCATTTTCAAGTCACCTTGGGAAACCACAAATCCTAGGTAGACTAATTCTTCCTTCATGAACTCAATCTTTTCAAGATTGATGGTGAGTTTTTCCTCTTGCAACCTCTACAACACTAACTCAAAATGTTTCATATGATCCTCCTTTTTCTTACTAAAGATGAGGATATCATGTAAATAGACAACTACAAACACACCAATATAGTATTTCAAGACTTCATTAATCACCCTCATAAAGGTACTAAGTGCATTGGTAATCCCAAAGGTCATAGCTAACCATTCATATAACCCCTTTTTAGTCTTAAAGACTGATTTCCACTCATCACCTTCTTTCATCCTAATTTGGTAGTAACCACTCTTCAAATCAATTTTAGAAAATAACTTAGCACACCCAAAAAATCCATCAGATCTTCTATCCTAGGAATAGGAAATCTATATCTAATAGTTATCCTATTTATTACCCTAGAATCAGTACACATCCTCCACTTACCTCCCTTCTTAGGAGCCAACACAACTAGGACAACACATGGCCTTATGCTCTTTCTAATCAGCCCCTTGGTCCAAAATTTCTTGCACTTGCCTAGCTATCTCCTTGTTTTTCTCTAGTGTCATTTTATATGTAGCCTTGTTTGGCAAAGATGCTCTTGTAACAAAGTCAATCTGATGACTTATCTCCCTTTTTGGTGGTAGTGTAGCTGGTGTACCTTCACATATTATGTCTTTGAACTGATCCAACAATTTTTTCACTTCATCTGGCATAGGTGCTTGCTTATGATTCTCCTCCTCCTTTGGCTTTAACATGACTGCATAGCCAACTCCTTCCTCTTTCATATCCCTTAGGAATTATTTCCCACTCATCAATAGTGTAATAGATTCTCTCTTCTCCATTATGTCTTCTTCTAGCAAAGAATGAATTTTGAAAGTTACCCCTTTTTTCTTGAAGGAGTAATTGTTCTCTTTCCCATTATGGACAGCTTCCCTATCATACTTCAATGGTCTGCCAAGCAACAGATGGAAATCATCAATTGGAAACACATCACAAAGTATCTTATCTTTATACTTACCAATGGTGAACTCTACGCACACTTGCTCATTAACCAAGATGTTCTGGCCCTTGTTTAACCATGTAACTTTATAAGGACACACATATGGAATCTTGGTGAGCTTCAAATTCTCTGTTTCCTCCTTGGAGATAACATTATTTGTGGATCCTAAATCACTGATCACTTTACACACTTTTCCCAATATCTTGCACTTGACTCTAAAGAGAGCCCTTCTTTTCTTATGTTCATCTTTGGTGGGTGTCTTGATCAAAATTCTTCTCAACATGGGGTTTTCTCCTTTCTCTGAATCTAGACTCACCTCTGATTGTTTATAACAATTGTCCTCTTGGACATAGGCAATCTTTTTCTCTCCTTGTGAAGCTGAGAGTTTTTTAGGACATCTATATGTAGGGTGCCCCATTTTTCCATAGTTGTACCATTACATGGATGAAAAATGAGAACTTCTTCCAAAACCCCCTGATCTTCCTCTTTGACTATTATAAGATCCTCTTCCTCTATTGTATCTACCTCTATTACCTGACCCATGTCCTTGCTCTGTATATCTAGAGTCACCTTGAATCCTATTGTCATTGCCTCTTCCACTTGTGCCTCCTCTATGGAAACATCTATTGTCTCTACCCCTTCCTCTCCCTCTGGAGTTAGAATCTTGTTTCTTTCTAAGTTTCTCTTCCACTTTCAAAGCCATTTGGAAGAAAATATGAATGGAAGTTAGGGTAAAGAGACCGATTTCTTCTTGTATATTCCACCCTAATCTATTAAGGTATCAAGCAAACTTGATTCTCTTTGTCTCCTATATTCTTGATCTAAGACAAAGATTTTGAAATTATTCAGTATATTATGGCACATCTAGATCATTTTGCCTAAGGTTCTATCTCTTCTTGTGTAACTCAGTCTTCTGGAAGGTAATTCTCCTTCACTTTTTCTACCATTGATTTCCAATTTTCTATGGGATTCTTACCCTCTTTCTCTCTGTCTTCCTGCAGAAAATTCTACCATGTGAGTGCTTGTCCTCTTAGCCTAGACTTGGCTATCTTCACCTTCTATGCTTCTATGAACCCATCACATTCAAAGTGGTTTTCCATGCCTTTAATCTATTCCATAACCATCTGTGCATCCATCTTACCAGAGAACACTGGAATGCCTTCTAGAGCCTGGCCACTCAATGCTTTGAGTACTTTGAGAAATGGTTCCTCAAGTAGAGGAGGGTCAGGATTTGGTTCTATCTTCTACTCCACTAGTTTCTTTCCCTTGTCTTTATCTTCACTCATCTGGTCCTTCATCTTTTTGGCTTTCTCTACAACCTCTTCCATCTTTATCTTCATGTCTTCCATTTCTTCTTCAAGAAGCCTATTCTTGTCTTGTTTCTCTAAAAAGTACCTTGCCAATTCAGCATTAGTCACCATGATGTTCTCACCTATCGATTCACTCCTCTCTAACATACACCAATCAAATCCCAAGACTTTCAATTGCTCTGATACAAATTTGAAGGGGATCTCCCACTCCTAGAGCCTTCTCGCTCTCTCTGAGACCTTCTCTTGGTCTTTCTTAGGGTTTCAATCACTACCCTAACTAGAGGATTCCTATCTAATCCTCTAACACACTAGGAGCTCTCCACCATGTTCATTTCTTCACTAGTCCCTTCCCCATAACCCTTTACATTCATGGTTTTCCTTGGTCATCTAATCTTCCAACTGTCTCATCTTCATCTGGATTGGATTCTTGATTTCTTTTAGTTCTCCTTCAACCCTTCTAGTTCCAATCTTGGGGATCTTTCACCCAATTTCCAATCGAGATCAAGATTTCTTGTGTTCTAGGCCTTGTAGAATTTTTAGGCCTATTAGCCCTCCTAAACAATGAAAAAGTGGATTTTCTCTCAAAATCCCTTAACACCCCTAGAATATAAATACATATTCCTTGTGGGTTTTTCCTAAGCTACAGATTTTCTAGGTCTTAGTTTCCCACCTTGTCAGTATAATGACTTTCATGAAACCCCTAAAATCGAGGGTTTCTAAGGAATGAACATTGGTTTGGTTTCTTTAATTTCTTTACCTTATATAAAAACCTCCTTTGAACTTATCCTTCCATCAACATGTTTGTATTCCATGACCCTATACTCCTATACCATTGATTGGCAAACACCAATCACCAAGAAATCTTCATTGCCACTATTCTATTCATTTCCCCTAGCCTAAAAAGCTAGTACTCACCTAGGGCTTGAATGTTCTGTTGCCTTCCCTACACACACACTCCAAAAACTATATATACATTTTATATTTAAGGCTTTACTTTATTCCAAGTGGTCATAGGACTTTGGACCACGCGAATTCAAAGAAAAGCCATTATCGACATGACTGGTCCAAAACTAGACAGTGAACCAGTGAAACCTAAAATATTTACAAATTTTTTACTAGTATGAACAAATGATTAAATTAATGCCACAAAGACTAAGGAAACAACACACAAAACACTATCAATGCATTAATTCAACCCATTCAATCCATTAAGGTATTGGATGATAGCTTTGTATACAAATATAGTATAAAATCTTACTTCTCCATAAACAATTTGTACAAAATGAACTCTAACTGTCACTTTAGGGTTTGTTCCACATTATATATCCTATACCCATGTGTGTGGACCCTCATGTTGGGATTTGGGCATAATTAAAGCCAATTCCTAAAAACTAGGAAATGTTATCATAACAACTTTGTAAAGTTGCAAAAGTTGTCATGACAAGTTTTACAACTTTTGTCAAAATGACATTCTTTCAACTCCAATGGCCCAATTTGGTTTCAAAACTTACCAAATGACCCTAAAACCTTTAAAAACATTAAAATCTTGAAAATCACCCCATTTTGGAGTTTTGGTCAACCCTTTGACCTTTTGGTTGACTTCTAAGGATATAATCTCCTAGATGCAAGTTGACTTAACCACTAACAAACCCTAATCTCTACTAACCCTAAACACACCTTAGACACACATGGGACTTTATACCATAGTCCTTATTCAATGATGGTTAGCCAAACCAACCTACAAGCGAAAATGACTAACAAGATATTTCAAAGACCTTAGGGTGCTCCTACACCAAGTACCATAAAAAATATTGACCATTAAAAATTGAAATGTCTGAAGTATACAAGATTTTCAATGGAACTTCTTTGATAGAATGTAGATACAAATAGGGGATTGGAGTTGATCAACCTTCACATGTGCATATAAGATTTGACGAGAGAAGGTTTATGCACAGGTGAGAAACATGTTAATTTGACCAAGCATTAATAGGAGATAGACCCCACAACAAATGGATTTGTGATGATATCTCCCCTACACTTCCCTTTCATCAAAATCATGGCTACACTACCCAAATACCATTTCCCAACCGGTTTACAATTTCCTTTAACCATTTATAGTCAGTTATGACTATTTGCAATTAGTTTTTGTTTAATATTGTTGTCTAGTTGACAACATGGTTGTCAATTCGACCACTCCTTAAGATTTTTCATTGTATTAAACTTTTGAAAAGGAAATTATGACTCTAAATTCCCTGTTAACATCTAAAATTCATTCATTCATCTATTAATAAAATGTAACATTCATGAATTATCACAACATTCATAAGCACATAAGATTAATTAGCATTCATTAGCATTCATTAGGACATCATAAAATTCATTAACACATAAGATTAAAACATCGAGACATAAACATCAATCATTATCAAATAAGTTGCATAAATGAGAATCATTTCTATTTTGACTTTTAATTTTTTTATGCTTCCCTATATTGTTGCAGAGGCATATCCATCTCGACATCGTCATTTCTTCTCGCCCATGCATGTGATCTAACTATCCTTTGCATAGGTGGGTCCTTTGCAATAACAAATAAAAGGGTTAAATTAAAAACATATTATCATAATTGGGGTTGATTTAAAAACATATTATTGTAATTGTTACAAGAATTTGAGTACTTTAAAATACATAAACATGATGCTCTTTACCTTGTCCAGCCACATCTTCTTTCCTAGTGGCTTGAACCTCAACACGCTCATCGAGAACAACCCCTATATCCCTTGCAATTGCAATAAAAAATGTTTTATTAATCCAAACACATTATAATTAAATTTATTTTACTATGCCAAATTCAATTTAAAATATTTACTTGTATTAATAAATGAATAATCAAAATTCAAATAGAAAATGTATACCTTGAGTACTAAAATGCACATTCAAATCGACGCCTCTGTCATGCTCAGATGGTGTTTCAGGATCGGCAAGATGCATTCCAATGTAAATAATTAGTGCATTTATCAACAATATATAAATATAAATACAGGAAAAATACTGATAAATGTTAATCATTTAGTTTAATACATATAAATATATTCAATTTAAAGTTTTAAACAAATATATGATTATTGTTTCCTTAAAACGAATATAATCACTTTATGTTGGAACTTAACAACAAATACAATCATTGATAAAGTATTCAACTTGAAATAAAAATCAATTGGCTTATTTACCTAATTAATAGATCCACCAAAAGAACCTTGCGCACTCATTGATCGGAATCATTCAACCACGACTGTAAAGCCTTGTTTGTAGCCTACTTTCTTGTCCTCTTCTAAAATATTTTGTTTGAACTCCAAGCCCTAAATTTTTTCGTGGTATCATGAGTTTTTATTGTTGTGAATTTCATAAAAAATAAATTGATTAGAAGTTATAAATATGTGCCTATGGTTTTTGATTTACTATTACCTACAATTCATGCAACAAGTTTTGAATATCCACCCAAGGCGAGCTTGTGTTGCCTGTGCTTTTTTTTTTGCTTTCTTTTGTTGGCTTTGATGTGTCAGGAAACCTGTGTGATGTTTGAAATATGTTAGATCACATATGTAAAAAGATTAAATAGTACATAATTTCATTATTAAGATTATCACGTACCTTCTTTCCTCGGGTGATACTATTTGTCCACTATGTCTTGCACATCTCTCAAGTGCATCCCTTTTAAGATTCTCCCACTCATTAATAGGAACATAGGGGGGCCGCTCATAATAAGGGTTTCATTATATTTGGGTCATGTAGTTTTCCCTGATATACTTAAAAGTTTGACCCGCTTTCTCAAAGAACCTATCTTTGAAAGGCGTTGGGTCCAAAAAGTCTTATCATAGAGTCAATGAGTTTATCCATTAACTCTTTATCTTTTAATTTCCACCTTTTAAGAAAAAAAACTATTAGATTCATAAATGAAGTGAAGCTACCCTTTAATATACTTGAAGAAAGGGATGAAAGGAAATCTGATTTAGCAATGAATTCAAAATATGATACCATTTCTGTATGGTTGGCCCAAAAATGCGCAAACATTTATCATTAAGCTTTTCATAAAATAGATTATTCCCTGCAAAATAATAATGAGATTATTAGTTATTGCAAGGGACTACACAGGGGGTTAGTGCATTACATTATGGGTATAAGATTGTATAGTAAAATAAATGATCAATCTTTAAAGTAATTGGAAGCTGGGCTACTCTCACGGGAAGTCCATCTTCAATGTTCACAAGAAATTGATCACAATTCTCGATTATTCCCATACATCTAACATGAGTACATCTAGGAATTTCCTCATCACTTCCTTCATAAAATGAATCCAATATTACAAAATTCCCCCTAAGAAAGAATAGTTCAAGAGAAATAAATACATGATAAATGAGAGAGAAAAAGAGGAATCTACTTACCAATAATAGGCATTACCATTGCATCTGTGGCCATGCTACATGTTGCTGACATTGTAGATAGTAGTACCTTTGTGGTTCTTCTCCTCATAGCAGGTGACATATTCAACATAGGATGAATAGTAGGTGATGAAAAATAAGATTGTTAAAGCATAAAAAAAATATGGACAACCATGGACAAGATTGTTAGAGCTATTAAAAAAAAAATTGTTTGATAAAAATAGAAGTGGATGATAGAACATGTGATCTACTTGAACCACCTAAAGTATCTGCATTTGGGGCACATCACTTTAATTTTTTTTGCATCCTCTATAGAAATAACACATATGTATTTTAGTTAGTGACATAAATAAAAGAGTATACTACAAAAATCATTATTGAACTTTTATTATAAATAAAAACTACATTAATACTTACTGTATAAGTCTAAACACGGTGAGCCAACTCATCCTCTCTCATCAGTGTTTCAGGAGTCTAAGGTTAAATATCTGCCAATCAAGTTAATTCTCTTGAAATTGCATGAACGACCTTTTTCAGTGCAACCTTAGGATCAATGTGTGGTGTAAAGTAAACAATGAATGGATCCTTCTCATCCCACGGCTTCTCATGGACTACTTGTTACTTTCCCTTTTTTTGATCAACACTCATTTGTGAGAACAATATTATTAGCACTTTATTTAAAGGCAATCCAAAATAGTAGTGAAGAATAAAACATAAAAAAAATTACACATTAACATTTTTCTTGTATGTGAATTTGTACAATAACAATGTGTTTTACCTGTCAGGAAGAAGAAGTCCCATGAGAACCATCATTGGTGTGCATATCATGTGGCTATTGATCCATACTATAGCCCTATATTTTAAAAAAAAAATCTTTTAGACATGTTAAAACACATGTGTTCTTATTCTAAGTTACGTTTAACAATAGACAATTATTAGAATGCTTCAATTAAAAGAAGAGATAGTTTTTAAAATTTTAAACAATTTTAAATGGTGCATAGTGCATACCACCTCGTCCATGATAGTGGGTTTTTTTGTATCAATATGATTAAAATTGTAATTGATAAGAAGCTCTTCACCTCGACGTACTGATTTGATCGCACATACAAATAAGTGATTTCCCTCGCACACTTCAAATATGCAATTGGGTTGCTTCTTAGTTGACACAAGTCGTAACTGTTTAGAAAACCTGCAATATTCCCTGATACTTTCGACCTTTCATCAACTTATATAGCTACTATTTTACTTTGTTCACTGACTTTTTGTTGTATATAATTTTCTGCGAGTGCATACCTACACATACTTTTTTATATCTAACAATCTGAATCCAACTACTGTAATCATAAAAAGGTATAAGGTGAAAAATGTGGTTTTTTTTAGGGTTTAGTACAATGGAGGTTTTGACATAAAAGAGACCCTATGCCACATTAATCACCTATATTTAATTGTAATGATAGGAAATATAGATCTAAAAATATTTGCAAATAATAAGGAAATTAGATACAAACCTCATCACATAGAAGATCTCGAAATGCCTATTTTCTGGTGTCTGTGTTGGGTTTTCAAAAATTCTACAATCGGATCTAGAACAGAAACATAGAGATGCAGAAAACCCAGAAATATTTTTTGGATTTGAGTCAGGTCAACCTTGACCCAGATGAAGGTCAACCTTGACCCCTTTATGTCAACCTTGACTTTCACTTCTCTGATGGAAAATCTATTCCCGGATCCTGAAAGTTTGCCGAAAAGGCTATCTGGATCTGCTCTGTAACTCCTGAAACCAGGACTGTAGATATATGAAAATGTTTTTTTGGGGTGGCTATATAGGGTTTTACCATAGTCAAACCTCTATTTTGGTGGTTTCCACCTCCAAGAATAGCTAGATGTAATAGAGTATGTATGTGTGTGTTTCTCATAGGAAGAGCTTTGAATGTGCAATGACAATATCTAATCCTCTAGATCGAAACCCTAGGCTGAATTGAAATGAGAGAGAAATTCTTATATTTGAATAAGATAAAGAAAGCATACCAACCCCCCAAGCCTAAATTACTCATATAAAACTCGCAATCTATAGTTTCTAACCCATGATTATATCTTTTGAATGCTTGAATGTTGAAGATAGTAGATCCAAGAAAAATGAAAGATTTGAAGAAATTTTTCTTACTCCAATGAATTTTGAGAATATCTTGTCCACAAAATTCTTGTTTGCATCAAGACATCATCATATCTTGTCATCCTATATCACCCTCTTGCATTCTTGCATGATCATTATGTCATGATTTCGTCGTATCCTTTTATCATCTGATTTTGTTTAATGAAGAATGAAGGCAAAAGAGAGTTCTTATATAGAGATTTCAAGGTAAGCCCCCTAGAGAAATGTGAGGGACCCAAATTGAAATTTCACCTCAAATTATGGTCCAATCACAATAATAAACCATGGAGGGAATGCATTAATTCAAATTTTGGAAAAAACCCTTCCGCATTCAAATTTGGGGACCAATTTTTGAGTTTAGAACCCCAATATGATCCAAATTTGAAAGAAGGAGCCAAAACCTGATAGGGTTCAAGGTAGACCTCATCCCTAACCTAGGTCATGGTCGACCTCAACCCTAACCTAAGGTTTCAGGCTGGTCACCTTTAGGAGTTAGTGAGGTTCACAGGTCATTCGGATACCTAGGATGATGATAAAAATAACATAATTTTGGAAAAAGGCATGGGGGCCTAGAAGAGATGTGAGGAAGGCTAGGAGGACCATTACATAGATCCTAACTAGAAAATAGATTCACGGAGAAGGAAATCAAGGAGAATCCTCAGGATCCTAACCCTAATTTCACCTAGACATGAAGAATCAAGTGCGTATGCATCCCTAATGAAAATCTTACATGGAAATGCACTAAATGAGGTTGCTAAACCTACCAAAATGGAATTTCTTCCATTTTAAGATGAGGTATTTAGCCCCCACTTTATCTTAGATATGACACTACGTGAATATGCAAGCTAAAGTAAGAAAACATCATAATAAATAAAAAGGATATAGCCAAGTCCTCAATGTAGTGATCCTACACAAAACTGTTAGTATACACAAACCAAAGGACACAAGGTTAATGAAAATCCACAAATCACCTAAGACTTACTAAGATTAAATTGAGAAGTGGATAGAGCCCCCTTATTCCCCTTGTTTTGGCTTAGTACTTTTGAAAGGTGAAACAGGGTGATAAGGATAGCCCTATACACTGGATATGCACTTTGTTGAGATTTTTTTTTCCTAAACTATCTATAATGATTCTTGACCTTCCCAAAATTATTCAAGGAGTTAGATATCTAAATTACAATTCCAATGCCATTGACGACACTAAAAATGGAGCTACAGAACTCAAGTTATGATGAAAAGAGTGAATGTCTATCTAAATGCATATGAAGGGAAATTCAAATTTAACCTAAATAAATCCAAACAAAACCCTAATAATTCACTTATAAATAAGGGAAGAGATAAATTACCTCCTTTTTCTTACCATTTGTAGAGTTTAGTAGAAAAATAAGGATGCCAAGAAGAGAGGAACTTCGAGCGACACAAATGAAGCTCCTGAAACAATGCCTAGCTGCTAGACAACCTCTTCACGATGTAAGTTCACTGTTTTTGATATCTATAATTGAAAATTATTTCTTTCATAGGTAAGGTTGACCTTGACCCTTAAAGTTCAACCCCGACCTAGTTATGTTGACCTTAACCCTTGAAGGTCAACACAAACTGGGAAGTTCCATATCCTTTCTTGGGGTGAGTTCAACCTCAACCCATAAAGGTTGACCTTTACCCAAGAAGGTTTACCTTGACCCAGGAAGTTTGACCTTGACCAAGTAGAGGTTGACCTTGACATAGTCAAGTTGGATGTATAGTTTTATGGTTATAGAGATCTTATATGATGTTGTTTTGTGCCGACAAGACCTTTTTCATCTTTGAGAGAACACCTTTGGAGGGCCATTACTGAGTATTAGAGAGAAGTTGTCTGTGCTACATGAGCATTAGACATAGCTAATAAGAGATATAAGAGTGTACTAGGTAGCATTCCTACTACAGATGAGATTCCACCCAACCATGATATCAGCTCTTATAGAGAGGGGATGAGGACACATGTTCCTTTCATCTTTCTTTAGGAGTGATCACAGTTACACTGGAGGATGTATACATGATCCTGCAACTTCCAGTCCAAGGCAAGCCTATTAGATCGAGAGAATAATGGGGTTCAGAGGATATCTACATAGATGTAGAGTATTTTTTAGGATGGGATCCATAGATGCAAACCCGAGTAGATCATATCACCCTATCAGCCATACTGGAAGGCTCAACACCCTTGGTATGAAGGGTTATGCTGTGCATACTATCTTTGGTTGTAGTACCCAACACAAAGAGTATAGTCTTTTTGGCACTCTTTTCTCATCTCAGACACAAGATGGAGAGTGATAGGACTATCTTTGCATGGGGCCACAACATGCTAGCCCATCTCTACCATGAGTTATGTTAGTTGGTGACATACCAGTGAGAGAGTCTTATAATATTCACAATGTTATAGGTTTGGATGTTTGAGCACTTCGCATGTACATGACCATAGGGTGTTCTGGTGATAGTAGATGCGAGGACACCTAGAGCCTTTTCTTACCCACTAGAATATGTCTGGCAACATTGAGATATCCACTATTGGAGGGTATTTCTTGACCGTGTACCAGGCACATATGTGATATAAAGACCATAATATCGCATGACAGAATGGCCACATTTGCGAAACTAGATGAGACACTCATAGCAGTGTAAGCTACTAGAGGGTCACACCGGTCAGATAGTGATGCCATACTACTGTGACAAGGTGATGACACATTTTGGTCTTATACAAGGGGTCCCTAAAGCAGTACCTTGGTATGCACATTTGATGAGATACTAAAAGAGACCTAATGCTATGAACCAACCATCAATAGAGGACATCATAGATAGTGATACAGATGAGAGAGAGGATATAGAGGTATCCCCCTATGTGTCTTATTTAGTCATCAACATGGACTATATCAAATACTAGAGTCTGCAGGGAACCCATCCCATCTTTCCTGATGACTATCCCATAGGTGATTCAGGTCTCTCAAAGAAGACACACTGAGATAGTAGCATAATAGAGGAGGAGGAGGATCATAGAGATGAGGAAGAGCCCATCTTTGAGGGAGATCCTATGGAGAAGAAGAGAGAAGAGGAGAGAGCAGAGTAGAGAGAAGATAGGATTCCCCTAGCCCATAGCACTAGTGCAAATGAGCATGTTGTCTATGCTACACCACTGAGATCATGATGACCTCAATGCGCCCATATAGAGACACCACCTCTGAGACCTAGATAGAGTGAGCCTTGTGAGAGAAGTCACTGATTGCCCCCACCATCCATACCCTTCAGTGACACTCAAGAGGGAGATCCGGGTATAAAACATATATTATGTTTGAATATTTAACTTAAATTTTTAAGAATAAGTACTAAAAGACATACTTCAATGAATTTCCAATCTTCCAGTGACCACCATAAAAGAACTTCAAAGGTTTTTAGTTCTGGTCAATTATATTGTAGGATTCTATTCTAATATTGCACAAGACAGACTGGTAGCCAATCAGTAACTTCAAAAGAATCCTCCTGCTTGGTCTGAAAAAAATAATTAGGCAATTGAACGCATCAAGTAGAAATGTACTCAGCTTCCTTCTCTACACCTACCTGGACCTTGTGCAAAAGTCATAGAAACAGATGCTAGCGAACATACCTGGGCTGGCATTCTAAAAGAAAAGAATATTCAAGGTAAAGAGGAAATTGTAAGGTATGCATCTGGTAACTTCAAAGGAAGTGAAATCAATTACCACAGCATGCATAAGGAAATCTTAGCAGTAATCAATTCTTTAAAAAAGTTCTATATGTTTATTGCTGATAAAAGATACCTGATTAGAAGTGATCTCCAAAATCTCAGAGGATTCTTCAAAAAAGAATCCAAAGACAAGGTAATCAAAGGACATCTTCTTAGATGGGCTTGATTTCTTAACACCTTTGATTTTGATATTGAGCATATTCCTGGAGATAACAATATATTTGCATATTTCCTGACCAGAGAAGGAGCACCACAAGCTATAGGTAATATAAGAGTTGTTCGCATTCATGAAGAACACTAGTGGGAAGAACGCTATCCAGAATTTAGCACCAATCCATTTGAATGAAGAGATAGGAGAAATTTTGATTTAACTACTGATTATCTCTCTGACAAACTTTGCATGTTACAGGAGAAAATGATCCTATCAACTCCAAATATCTCGGATCCTAGTAACATATTCCAGATAGATAATACTGATGAAGTAGTAGATGAGGAAATTGCATAGTTTCTCTGCACACCAACAATTCAGTATCAAATACCTATTCATTTCCTCAATCCACCAATTCATAGACCAAAAAGATGGTTACACCAGGAACGAGGAGTTCAACTAATCAGATATCTCTTCCAAGGTCCATATCCTACCACCTTTCCTCTAGAATTCTAAGGCTACTATGGTGTTCTATGGAGACTTACTTTTGGCTCATCAGAAGATACACTCATCAACAGAAACATCTGTATGAACTATGGACCATGAGGACATGTGTCCATGTTCAAATATTGGACCATAGGAGCATGACTCAGATATCTTCTAGAAACAGAAGCTTCTGCATGGATCTCTACTTCAACCTAAAGATCAGATCTGGGAAATACATTGGCTCAGTCCCAAGGAATTCATGGTCCCTACAAAACCAAAACTCTGAAGATTATATGGAAGGAACCTAATCCTGTTTATCCTCCATGTACTAGAGAAGAACCACACAAGATCTGCTACTGTGCAGGATGCATAGACGACTTTACCGATAGTGATGCCTAGTAGATGGGGCTGTCATCTATTTTCTCTTATGATATTTCATTGGATAAGATAAATTAGGATTGGTCACCTAATCCCTGTCTTTTCCCCAAAATCCATCTGAATAATCTTTTTTCTTCTTCTTCACTTGACTTATTGTGGCTCTGGTTTAATGATCGACCCTACCATTTGGCTAATTGTAAAATCCAATAACTCAAGTCTGGTTAAACAAAACTGAGGGTAGACTCAACTACCATTCAAAAAAGGGTTAGTATGATTCCTCAACATGACCCATGTTTTTTTCTCTTCATAGGATAGAAAAGAGATACCTCTATAGTCACTTTCAGTTGTAAAGTGAACGTATCACGAGTTGCATGTCCCCACTTGTTTGTCTACCACTACATTGTTATGTAGATATTGGGGTCCACCCAGACTGACATACATGTCATAGTGGGCATCTAATTTTGGTAGTGTACCTCGCATCAATAAGCAGTCCAACTGATTGTTGCCACATGACATGCATCGAGACCTTCTATTTCTCCTCCGAGCCTATATAATGAAGAGCTTCAACTGAAAGAAGGCATTCGGTCTAGGAGTAAGTCTTAGATTCTTAGCGAGTCTAGAGCTCTACAAGTAGAGAGTATGCTCTCTTCCTTTTGGAAGATCAGAAATCTGACCTTGCATTAGGTATGCCAGAGTCAGTTAGAAAGAAGATTGTCATTAGTATTTCTATCTTAATAGTAACTGGTATAGTCTATTTATGTATATGGCTTATGCATGTATAAGTTCTGAAGCTTTTCTGTCAGATTATCTACTTGAACTTTGATGTCAGTAGATTCTTTTAAAACATCATCCAATTGTGATTTGATTTTTATGGATTCTTTTATAACTATAGTCTCAACATGTAGAGACTGTTGACTGGTTGACTGTGTCATTGCTTCAATGTGGTTAATAGTTTTAACAACTGTATTGACTTCTGAACGCAAGATTTGGACATGTTGTTCATGAGAATATTGGAAGGCTATTTGTTGCACTCACCACACTTTGGTATGTTGCTTAAACTTAGTGAAATTAGTATGGAGTTGTCAGAGAAATAGAGATATTTCATCCTGCCATTCCTTAGTGACACCGGCTTCTAGCTGCTGGATAAAGGCTAGGATTTTATGCGCATTGGTTTGTGTACTGGAATAATGCTTATCTTGAGCAAGGGTTTGAAGTAATTTCTGATGCTTAATGTCTTTGGTTAGCAACATGTGCTTGCGGGTACATAGGTTGTTCCAATTAAGCAGCTTTCTTTAGGAAGAAGCTTGGGGTTCTCCTATGGGAGAGACATGATGTGCCCAAAAATCTATTTGATATTTACTAGTCAGGTCAATTTGGATAAAATCAAAAAATGAAGGTATGACTCTTGGTGTGACAGATTTTCCTACAGGAGTAATAGTTTCAATGGCTTCTTCATTCAAATTATTTGGCTTAGGGAAGGTAACAAATCGGCCAGACATCATGTAAAATTTACCAGTGGAAAAGATAAAGCTGCAGTTGTCACACTTTAACTTGCCATCTTCTAGTTCAAAAAAATTTATATGCGAATAGGAAGAGGTAGAACCACTAGACTGAGGTGTGGTTTTTGGCAGAGTAGACTGTAGATATGGGAAAATAAATAAAGACTCAATACTTGGAGTAGGCTTTACATATACTAAAGGTCTCTATTGGAATGAAGGTTTGTGCTGTATTATAGGTCAAGTTTGAGTTTGGGAATGCCTCATAGACTAAGAATGGGGAAGATTAGGATTTGCAAAATTGAGAATTGCAAAATCATCAGTTTCATGAATAGTAACCCCTTGCAACTGGGCTGGTTTCTTAGGTCAAGAATTTTCGCTCCATAATTCAAGTGCCCATTCAGTCAACATCTTGATATCCTTGTGCTTGATCACATGTGGTACTCTCAACTCAGTGGTTGGACTTGTGGATTTCCATCTAGTAGACATGGCTTCTTCTGGACTTAGAGCTTTTCTGGCGTTCAACATGAGAGGAATGGATTTGTTGAACATTCTATAGTACGATAGAAAAATCAAAGTATGATATATGGATTTGTTCTTGAAGAAGGTATTCAAGGTCTTAAATTCAAAGGTTAAGACATTATTTAGATTTCCATCTTTTAGACTGACAGAATAATCTAAGGTGCAATCTATATATATTGGACCACATGACATGCTATCAGAGGCTCCTCCAAGCAAAGAATGCGAGGTCTTAGTTATTCTTGCATCTTTTAAAAGCATCAAAATGATGATTGGTAAAAATTTTCGGTAATGACCTAGTATTCCAATCCTAACTTTGGACAAGTGCATATACTAATAGTTTTTTGGATTGGCTTTTGCTTGTCTCTATAATTCACCTACTTCTACATCGGTGAATAGTTTTAAACCTCTCTCAACTCCATTAGTGACTAAATGTTGGAGTTCATCGACCTTACATTTAGCTACACTCTTATAAGAAAAAACATCACACAAACCTTTGGGAATATCTTTATACAATTCAGCAGGTTTAATTCTAGGAACATTAAAATTCTTATTTGCAAATCTATATCCTATATCTATATCTATATCATCTATATCAGCTAAAACATTTGCATCAATATCTCTAGCACTAAATTCTTGATCACTTTGTGCAAAGAGGTTTGTGAAACTTGCCTCTTCATTTCTAGCAAATGTATGATCTCTCATTTTCAGGTCTGTGCTACTTTGTCCTTTATCTTCCATTCCTTACGCTTGAACCAATGCTCAAATTCTTGCTCAAATTGAAAAGTTTACTACCTGCAATCTGTCCTACATGCCTTCACACGGCTTAACATGAGACTTACTAATGAGGTCTTACAATGCTTTGTGAGAGATTTAGGATTCCATAAGAAGAGCTATACTGAGAGCTATATAAGCCAACTAAACAATGAGACAAAGACAGAATAGAGGGAATCTTTTGAAAACATAGAAAATGCTTTTCATTAAAGGAGTTTCTTCGAACAAAAGATACAACTGATACAAATATTTATATTTGACATAGGCTCTGATATCGTATTTTAACAGTAAGCTTCAAGAGAAAAAGAGGATCAACTTTCACTCCTTTAATCAAGCACTTATACATGCATAAGCCATATACATAAACAAACTATACCAATTACTATTAAGATACAACTACTAATGATAATCTACTTTCTAACTGACTCTGGCATACCTAATGCAAGGTCTGATTTTTGATCTTCAAAAAGGAAGAGAGCATAGTCTCTACTTCTAGAGCTCTAGACTCGCTAAGACTCTAATACTTACTCCTAGACCGAATGCCTACTTTGAGTTGAAGCTCTTCATTATATAGGCTTGGAGGAGGAATAGAAGGTCTCGATGCATGCCGCGTGGCAACAATCAGTCAGACCGCTTATTGATGCAAGGCAAACTACCAAAAGTAGATGCCCACTATGACCTATATGTCGGTCTGGGTGGACCCCAATATCTACATAACAACGTAGTGGTAGACAAATGAGTGGGGACATGCAACTCATGATACGTTCACTTTACATCTGAAAGTGACTACAGAGGTATCTCTTTTCTATCCTGTGAAGAGAGAAAAAAATGGGTCCTATTGAGGAATCAAATTAACACTTTTTTGAACGGTATTTGAGTCTACCATCAGTTTTGTTTCACCAGACTTGAGGTATTTGATTTTACAATTAACTAAATAGTAGGGTCGATCATTAAACCACAGCCGCAATAAGTCAAGTGAAGAAGAAGACAAAAACTTATTCGGATGGATTTTGGGGAAAAGACAGGGATTAGGTGACCAATCCTAATTGATCTTATCAGATGAAATAACATAAGAGAAAATAGATGACAGCCCCATCTACTAGGCATCACTGTCGGTAAAGCCATCTATGCATCCTACATAGTAGTAGTTCTCATGTGGTTCTTCTCTAGTACATGGAGGATGAAAAGGATCAGGTTCCTTCCATATAATCTTTAGAGTTTTGGTTTTGCAGGGACCATGAATTCCTTGGGACTGAGCCAATGTATTTTCTAGATCTGATCTATAGGTTGAAGTAGAGATCCATACAGAAGCTTCTATTTCTAGAAGATATCTAAGTTGTGCTCCTATGGTCCAATGTTGAAACATGGATGCATGTCCTCATGGTCCATAGTTCATATAGATGTTTCTATTGATGAGTGTATCTTCTGATGAGCCAAAAGTAAGTCACCGTAGAACACCATAGTAGCCTGAGAATTCCAAAGGAAAGGTTGTAGGATATGGACCTTGGAAGAGATCTCTGATAAGTTGAACTCCTCATTCCTGGTGTAACCATCTTTTTGGTCTATTAATTGGTGGATTGAGGAAATGAATAGGTATTTGATACTGAATTGTTGGTGTGCAGAGAAACTGTGCAATTTCCTCATCTACTACTTCATCAGTATTATCTATCTAGAAGATGCTACTAGGATCCCAGATATTTTGAGCTGATAGGATCATTTTTGCCTGTAACATGCGAAGTGTGTTAGAGAGATAATCATTAGTTAAATCAAAATTTATCCTATCTCTTCCTTCAAATGGATTGGTACTAAATTCTAGACAGCTTTCTTCCCACTAGCGTTCTTCATGAATGCGAACAACTCTTATATTACCTGTAGCTTGTGGTGCTCCTTCTCTGGTTAGGAAATCTGCAAATATATTTTTATCTCCAGGAATATGCTCAGTATCAAAATCAAAGGTGTTAAGAAATTGATCCCATCTAAGAAGACATCCTCTGATTACCTTGTCTTTGGATTCTTTTTTGAAGAATCCTCTGAGATTTTGGAGATCACTTCTAATCAGGAATCTTTTATCAGTAATAAACATATAGAACTTTTTTAAAGAATTGATTACTGCTAAGATTTCCTTATGCGTATTGTGGTAATTGATTTCACTTCCTTTGAAGTTACCAGATGCATACCTTACAATTTCCTCTTTACCTTGAATGTTCTTTTCTTTTAGAATTCCAACCCAGGTATGTTTGCTAGCATCTGTTTCTATGACTTTTACACTGGGTCCAGGTAGGTGCAGAGCAGGAAGCTGAGTACATTTCTGCTTGATGCATTCAGTTGCCTGATTATGTTTTTCAGACCAAGCAGGAGGATTATTTTGAAGTAACTGATTGGCTATCAGTCTGTCTTGTGTAATATTAGAATAGAATCCTGCAATATAATTGACTAGACCTAAAAACCTTTGAAGTTCTTTTATGGTGGTCACTAGAAGATTGGCAATTCATTGAAGTATGTGGGTTTGTGCTTCCATTCTCCCCCCGGGTAAAAGATGAATGCCAATGTAAATAATGGAGTCTCGGGAAAAATGTGATTTAGTAGGATGCACAGCGAGACTATGGTGTTGACAAATATGTAAAAACTCACACAAGTGGTCAAGGTGTGCAGAGGGACTTTGACTAAACACAAGGATGTCATCAATATAAGGAATGATGAATTTGGAGTATTTGCAGAAAATATTATCCATGTGTTGCTAGAATATAGATGGTGTTGTTTTTATACTAAATGGAAGGAATTCCATTTGTAGAGACCTTGAGGGATAGAAAAGGCTATCTTGAAATGGTCATCAGGATGGATAGTAACTTGCCAAAACCCTTTGGTGAAATCAAACTTAGAATAAACATGACTCCCTTAGATAGACTAGCAGATGTGGTCTTTACTAGGCAGTGGATACTAGTTATCAAGCAAACAACTATTTAAAGGTTTATAGTTGACAACTAACATTTTTTCGGATAACTCTTGGCCTTTCTCATCAAATTTAGGAATGTACATGGCATGACATGAGAATGGTGATGAGGAAGAGGATATAAATCCTTGGTCTAAGAGTTCTTCAATTTCCTTTTTACAGAGTTCTGTTTCCTATGGACTCACGATAAAGTTGTTAGCTTTAGATTTAGGAAGAGTTTCCTTACCATCAGGATCCTTTTGTAAAGGTAATCTAAGATTTAGATTATGTTTTTGCTTCTTGAGATCTTTTGTCATTACTGTTGAGCTAAATTGTTGCTTCAATAGTTCCAATTGAGAAGCCGAGGCTTCAACTTGTTTTGCAATCCAGGCCATATTTCTGGATTTGACAACTATTGGTTCTGCTTTGCTGGTGTAGGCAAATTATGTCTGCAAAAATGGTACCTTTTGATGGTTCAAGCTAATGGATTCTTTGGTGATTAAAATTGGTTCCCATTGTTGCATTGCTATGCTGCCAATAATACCATCATAACCATCACATTCATAATGGAAAAATGTTAGTTCATCCTGATATCCATCTTTAAATTCAGTGGGTGCTTTACATACTAGATTAGACATATGCTTTCCATTCCCAAAATTAATTTATATATTACCTTTTATCCACTGGTCGGGAGGAAAATAGTGATATCTGGCTATATTTAGATCAGCACCGGTATCCCATAGAAAAGCTAAGGGATAAGAAGTTGTACCTCTAAAATGTATACAAAGTTCTAAACCTTTCTACAACTAGCGTAGTGGAGTGCAGGAGATTCATATCCAAATTTCTAAAGGATACATTTGTTTCCTATTGACTACCAACCAACAAGCAAGATTTCCCTATTGGCCAGAGAGATCTCGGGAGCCATGCCGACTTCTTTACTTGTGTCTAGCGAGAGATGAGGTTATGTAGAGAGAGAGAGCAGAGGTTGATGGCTAACCTATAGAGATCATAGGAGTGGATATACAAGCTTAGCATGTCGAGGAGCCACTTACGGACTACCGTACAGAGATCCTCAACTTCACATCATAGATCAGAGAGATCTGGGAGCCACTGATCATCAAAGCATAGAGACAAAGATTGATATATAGATAGGGCACTTGTGCCACATATGTATCAAACTGAATATATATATATATATATGTATATATATCTATATATGTATATATAGATATATGTAGATATATAT